>AWUE01017901.1:0-64712 GCA_001974825.2 Corchorus olitorius | reverse complement strand
GGGGGGGGGGGGCGTGACTAGTAAAAGGGGGCGGTATTTAGCAATCCAATTTTTTAAATTTTTGAAAGCATGATATCAAACAGATGTTTGGATGTGAAACATATTTTTTTTCTTTATTAGTGGCAAATTACTTTAATTAGTTTAGAACAAATTCAAATTATGAGTCAAGAGAAAAATAAGTTATTTAAAAAAAAACTAGAAAACCAAGATATATAAATTCTTGGTTGTAGCAATATACCCTATAAGGCAAATTATGCGATACACCGTCACAAGCGGGTCCTGAAGGATGACATATGTCCTCTAAAGACTAAATTCAAATATTTAAAACTTAATTAATCAAAAAAAATGGACATGTGTCAACTCCACAACCCGTTTATAGAGTCCAAAACTTACACCGAATAATATTCAGAAAAAAGCCATCATATAATATTCAGAAATAAATTAAACATCTTCAGAAGAAGGCTCGACCAAATCAAGTTGCATAGATATAAAAAATTTACCCACTATATCAGTGCAAATTAATTAATCAATCAATCTTGATTTCCATACATATATGTTGAATGTATTGAGCTACAATTTGTAGGAAAAATGTTTAAAAAGAATTACATGACCCGTGCTGAGATTCGTGTAAGAAACTAGCCTATAGGAGAACTAGTCACTGCCTTGGAGGGTTTCAAGATAGACTAGGAATCTTTGGCAGATTTAGACTCTACAGTACTGATGGCAAAGCTCCCCATTCCAACCTCCATTGCTTCCCTGGTAAAACAGAAACTTTTATATAATCAAGTGTGAAAGATAGAACACTGACATAGATTTTGATGAGAATTGAGTTACTTGGCTTGGTAGACATGGTTGGAAATTGAAGCCTTGCTTTTTGGATTGAACAAACCTTTTGATGCCTTCTTCTTATTAAGAAAGTGATCTTCTAGTCTATTTCTAATTGGAAGCAAAGAGAATTACCTTCTATGGTTCACAGGTAACCTTATATTGTAAATAAACTAGACTAGGGACCCTTTCAATTTTTCACGTAACCTAACTAGTGGTTCCTACCATCAAGGAACTCCATAATCACGTTTATGTTAACTTCCAGATACCTAGAGATAGTGGGTAGTTTTGAGTTTAAATTTTTTTAAACAGATTTATTTAGGTTCTGTTTGTTAAATTAAGTACTGAAAATTTAAGCACTGAATCTTTATGGCTACTGAATTTAATACTGAATTTGTGGTGAAAAAACTGTTTGATAAGTTACTTAATGTGAAATGTAAGAAAAATATTTTTGTTTATATTTTTGTATGAAAATATTTAAAAAATACATTGGTAACAATTGAAAAGGAAAGAATTATTGATAAAAGGAAAGAACATAACATTAATGTTTAAATCTTTCCATAAATAATATTGTTGAATAGAAAAAGTAACCTTAGACCTACTTTTTATTTCCAATACTTTTTCATTGAAAATTTTAAATTAAGTGATTTTCTAACCTTAATTATCAAACGTATTGAAAAAATTAAAACATTGAAATTTTTCATTTTCAATGGTTTGAAAATTTTCAATGGTTTATCAAACAGCCCCTTAGATAATACCACTTAAAAAATATTTATCTTGGTTAATAATTTATAACCTCCTACGAAACTGTGAAACGACACTATGAAATTTTGATAACCTCATTACGAAATTTTGATAAACCTCTCTATTATATTTGATAACATCCCTATGAAATTTTGATAACCTCCTCATAAAATTATGATAAACTCTTCATGATTTTTTAATAACCTCCTTGTGATATTTTGTTAACCATCTACAAAATTTTGATATACATACAGTGAAGTTTTGATAATCAGGCTATGATATTTTGATAACCATCTATATATGAAATTTCGATAACTACACTATGAAATTATGATAGCCTCTTATGAAATTTTGATTACTCCACAATAAAATTTTAATAATCTTCCTATGAAATATTGATAACCTCCCTTTGAAATACCATACTATAAAATGGGGAATTCGTAAAATTGATATTCGTTGATGAACATTTAAATTTCTTTTTCAATTATTTATAAATTTAATATTTTATTTTAATTTCAATTTCTTATAATAATTATTTTATTTTTGTAGGTCACCCCGAATCCAAGGCATTATGTTCAAGAATATACTAGTATCTAAATTGTTTGATACTTTTCAAAACTTGAATACCTACATTATTTCAAATGGCGTTGTCAAAAAAAGTGGAATTCAAAATTTTAAATGTCAATAACAAGATTGAATCAATACTAATTTGTTACAATGATGTTTTACCAAAAAGTGGAGGGCAATGAGAAAAAAAGAAGTGATAGGTCATGTCAATGCAGCAAATCTAGGGGGGAAATGTTGCAGTAATTAATTTCTTATAAACATTAATACTAAAAATTGTTTTTTAATCTCCACATGTACTACTTGAGATCATAGCTTAATCATGTTAGGGGGCCGAAATCATATGACGATCTATTGACTGTTAATGGAATCCCATGTTCAACATTCAAAGAGGCTGCAATGAAGAGGGGATTATTGGAATCGGACTAGAGTATATCGAAGTGCATGATGCAAACAGTAGCGTTTCAAATGTCTATTGAATTGAGAAGGCTATTCGCGACTTTATGAGTGCATTGTGAACCGACAGATGTGAGGAAACTATGGAATAAACGCAATGTCTGAGAATAATAAGAGAATGCATGGAAACTCAGTTCATACACAAATTGCTTGCACATTACAGATATTTACTGCATATGGATCTCCGCTTTTTGACTCTCCGGCCTCCCCATCCCACTCCCACTCCCCATCCTCCCCGTCCCCGTCCCCATCCCCATCCCCGTCCCCGTCCCCGTCCCCGTCCCCGTCCCCGTCCCACTCAGCCTCACCCTCAATACTCATCAATATTAAGTACACCTATATCTCCTAGAACTCCCATGATAACACAATGTCCCTGGTATAATATGGGGGGACAATTAGATACAATAAACAACAGATTGGTGGTGGTACTATACAAGTCATGAACTTGCCAACTCTCTTCACCACATTTGAAATGGTAAAAAAAGTCAGCGTCTCGCGTAATTCCAATGACAAACCAAGTTGAGGAAGTGGGTGGTGATGAAAAGCCCATTGAAGCAACTGCACCACCAAAGTGATCTGGATAATTGGGAAGTTGCTTCTTTTCCCTTGTGAAGGGATTGAAGAAGACAACACTGTGATCTTCTCGGGTCAAAAGCAACTAACCATGTTTTGAAGACCGAATTCGTGAGCTGGATAATTCTGGAAAATCTACTTGGTAAACGCCCTTGTATAGAGGGTGGAAGAATCTAAAAGTACCATTATCCAAGAGTGACAACAAATACGGAGAGCAGCGAGAGGGCTGGGAATTGAGTGCCAGAGGCAGTAGCAGAGGCCTAATGGCATCAGTACTTGAGTGCCATGACTTGCATACAGCATACTCCTCGGAACATGGCCAGATCCCTAGCAAATAGGTTTGATGACACTAAATTTAAAAGGTCAGGTGGAAGCCTAGACCATGAATATTCTTCTTTCTCATCTCCTAAATCTTTAAGTAATAGTACCTCCACAATTGTTTTCGCTGCCATTTATATTTGAAATTTGCCTTGTCTGCAAAAAGCACCCATAAACTACCATAATTAATCAATTACTACTAGTTATAACTGATAATGACTAGCGAATTATCAATTATGGTAATTGATCAGAGGCTACATGCATATATGAATTAATCATGATCTGTAATGTTAAATTTAAATAGCAAGGTATAATTAGGTAAGGCTATATATATTAATTATTAAACCCACCAAGGTCCAAGGATTTGTTGCTAGCATGATTACAATTTATTAATTTAAGCTCCTATATGCATCAAATTATGGGATTCTTAGAAATAAGCTACAATGAAAAAAAAAAAAAAAAAAAAAAAAAAAAAAAACCTTTACCTGATTCTTTCTCGTCCAAATGATTAAGGCTATACGAGCAAAACAACCAGAGGAGGAGTAAGAGTAGTATCGTGAAACTTAATAATAATCTGTTTAATTAAATACTAGTAATACTAGCTATTTATGTGTGGGTTATTAGGGTTTAAATTCTATTCTATTAGGATTATATTAGAAAGATGATTTTAGGATTTCATTAGGATGGTGTCAGCTAATCAAATTTGAATTATCATCAAATCCTAATTGGGGTATTATCACCTAGTGTAATAGAGAGTTAAAATTTCCCACAGGTGTAATGACCCAACATAATTCAATGTTGAATGACCACTTCTTTATTTGTATGGAAACCATTATCTTTGATTCCCACAAGGTGTTCATGCTTCATTCGTTTTCCATGATTAACATACTAAGACTACTACTAAAACTACTCATTATTTATCTTTTAAGTTCTTTTCTTCCTCGATTTATTTAACGGAGTTTTAGACCCCACATAATTCTGCACTTTGTAGGTATATTAATCTTTGTCCTTGTGGATTTTCCGGGATTTTAATTGTTCCCCTCTTGTTTGTTTGCTAGAGACCGACAACAAGGCCCTTGTTGGACTTTCCCAGGACCTTTTTCACCCTCTTGCTAGAAGAAATTAAAAAAAGGTTCAAACATCTCAGGCCACCGCATGAAACTTCCCAGCTTTAAACACACCGTTAGGATTTGACCAATCCCAGACAAGCTTACATCTGTTCCTGACAATCAAACCATTAAAAATACAATTTTCATTTCTCCATGCACCTTTTCCAGATTTGTTTGATAATTAATAATAATGAAGAGATATGTGCTCATTTTCTTCATAGGCATGGGCACAACACAAATTCAATTGACATTTACGTAGGATGGCCAAAACAATGCAAAGATAGAAACAAAGAATTGAAACTACAATATGTTAAAAGAAACTTGATTTCATAATGAAAATTTGAAGAAACAAAAGCAGAACAACTTTTAATATCATGTAGAAAAGTATCTATCTAATCTAAAAAACCTCTTCCCTATCTAATGTTTGGCCTATATAATATGTTACATTTTTCATCCAGTGATGCTGGATGGGTCTCCTCTTTTGTTAGAAGAATGCTGCTGAGCCTGATGATGGTGTTGATCAACCAACTCCACCTCTTTCTGCCTAACAAGTAGCAGCATCCTTTCATTCTCGAGCCGCCTTCTTTCATTCTCAAGCTTTGCTCTCTCCATGTCCCTCTCTTTCTTGCTACTGAATTTGACCCACTTTAGCCTTTGCTTCTCAAGCTCGAATGCTTGGTATTGGTAGTTGACTTGTTGCTCTTCCAATTGCAATAGCCTCATCTTCATCCATTGCTTCTTCTCCCAAGCAGTTTTTGATCCATCTTGAATCACATTCACCACTTCAGAATTCAATTGTTGCATCAATGGTGATGATGACATTCCCAATCCACCCTTTCTTGGCCTTTTGCGCGAAGACTTTTCGTCATCTTCATCATCTTCATGACCATGACCATGACCATGCCCATTTTGGCCTCTTGTGTGACCATCCATTCCCTCTTCATCATCCTCATCATCATCATCATCATCAGAGTCGTCATCTTCATCATCATCCTCATCATCACTGCCTACTTTCCCCAATTTCGACGCCTCTGCCTCCATTCTACCCGAATTCCCTGCAATTTGAGCATTATCTGATGAATGGAGGCATTGTTGTTGATGTTGAGCTTGCTGATGCTGAATTTGGGATGTCTCAGTAGCCACCTCAGGTGAATGATTAGAACCACCACCAGCCCCACCAGTTGTACCATGGCCACAACTATTATGATAAGCACACATTTCCCTGAAAAACAAGTGCTTAGAATTCAACAATTTCCTAACTTCTTCCTTCATTTTGGGTGACAAATCCATTGTATCAAGCAAACTTTGATTCTCCACTACCCTACAAGCTGTCCCTCTCCCAAGTATATCATTAACCCTCTTATACCTCTTATTCAAATCATTGAACTTATCTTCACATTGCTGTGGTGAAACATAGAACCCTTTTTCCATCATAGCCCTAGAAACAGATTTCCACTTCCCTTTCTTTTGCAACAATCCACCAGCCTTCTTCTTACCAGTAGGATCATTCACTTCTGTTCCAGCTTCATCACCAATATAATAAACAGCCATTATAAGTAACCTAACCATACTATCAGTCCATTTCATTCTTTGCCATGGAGAAATCTTTCTCTTGGCATCAGCAGAATTATCATCAGGAGTAAAACCATGTTCATCTTCATCACTAAGAGGGGAAAGTTGCTTGGTTTTGGAAGCAGCAAAAGTGAAACCTTGTTTAACAGATTGTTGTTGGTGTTGGGAATGGTCAGTTTCATGGTGAGATGAATAAGCAACCATTTGTGGTGGGTGATTTTGATGCAAATGATGTGGGTTTTGGGCAGCAGTTTGGGGGTTTTGAGATTGTTGAGGGTGTAATGGCATTTCAAGGCCTAACATTCCTGAACCAATCCCAGAAAATATCCCACCAGGCAAACCATTAGTTTCCATTCAGAATTATTATATAACAATAAAATCACTCCTCACAACAATTATTGAAGATCTCAAACACCCAGTTGAGATAAATGTCATTGGCTAAATGCCTACTTACTACTTTTGTTCACTTCTTTTTTTTTTCAGAATTCTATTCTAACAGACAAAAAAGGAAACAGAACTGAAATTTTCTAACAGGCTGAAGAACTAAGAAAAAGAAGACATACCCATTAAGGAACTGACTACCATTGAGTTGTAACAATCATCAAGGACCTGAAAAAACTTCTTAATAACCCCAGAAAAAGAGGATGTGAAAAGCCTTTGTTTTTTTTTTCTTTTGAGATTTTCAATAATGTAACAGAGAAAAAAGAAGGCGATGAGTGTTAAGCGTGCAATAGATTGAGAAATATAGAAAAGATTGAAAGAGACAATAGTATTATACAGAGAGCGGAGCAGCCGGTTTTAGTTTTTGGTAAAAAAGTTTTAATTTCTTGGTGCTATGGCGGAAAACAAAAGAAACTGCCCATGGTTTTGGCTTTTGGTTTTGCTTCGAACCAGCTCTTTTTTTTTTTTTTTTTTTAGTTACAAAAAAACCTTTGTAAACCCACAGGATTTTCAAAACTAGGTGGGGAAAAAATGACTTTAATACTCCCACCATAATATCCCAATTAAAATATTGCTTTTTTATTCCTTTTTCTTCATTTCTTATAATAAGCCAATTTCTTTATATACTGTAATTTCTTTAACGAAAAATAAAAAAAATAAAAATCCCAAATCTTGTATTTCCTTTTTTACCCTTTTTCCACTAATTTAAAGAGATTTCAACTAATTTAATACAAGTGGATCGGCCCACGCTGTCGCGTCGGGCGTTCAGTAATCTATTTTTTTGAACATTTTTCTATTCGAATTAAATTGTTTGATACGTAGGAAATTTCAAAAGTATTATGATTTTAATTATGTTGCATCTTTAAAAGGCTATACTATTAACATTGAGCATATGATTTCTAAATATTGAGCATATGGCCTAAAGTTAGCAATAAATTAAAAATATTCGTTTGTATATGGACAGGTGCAATAGCTTCAATTTTGTTTCCTCCTCTAAAGTGTGTAGCACTTAAACAAAAACTAAGTTTACTCTCTTCTTCATATGGACATGAAAAGCCTAAAGAGAGGTTACAATTCTTGATAATTAAGGGGTATATGATTTATTATAACATTTATGTGAAAAGAAAGGATAATTACAAAAAAGGACTCAAGGGCAAGAACTGGCTAGAAACTAACCTAGGGTCTTCTTAGTAATTTGGCAAGTGAGAAAAGACAGAAAATGACAAAAAAAGTTCAAATGGAGCCTCCCCATCGATCCTCAAAAGGAGCCTTTGGTAAATTTCCTGGGTCTTTCAAATACTATTTAGTATATATCTTAAACAACATTTATGTGTTGATTATAATGAATGATATTAAGGTATTTTCTTGGTACATATAATGATACTATACTTGAAATTATGAAAATTACTAGTAAGTATTTTTAACTATCTTTTTTCTACATCTCTAATTTATACCCTTGTTTTTTCAGTTTGCAAGCAAAATTTGCATGCTAAGAGTAGAAACTTGAATTTCTATCTAAAGCATTAAAAAATTTGACCATTTATAATATTTTAATTCTTAGTAACTACTAATTTTTTTAGGGAATTCTTAGTAACTAATTAAGCTAGTGTTTTTGTCGATTTATTTTTGTTTCCTTTCACTTTTTGGGAACTATATTTCTAAGTTGGAGCACTTTATGATTTTTATAGATAACGTAGGCAAGTCTTAATCATGGTGCCCATTTGGCAACTAATTAGACGTTTGAAAATATGTGATTTTTTTTAGTCCCATGAAAGTGTACACATTCCATGTACAATTGCCACCTTGCAAACATTAAAAATTGGAAATATACTAAACAAAAAGTCTTATCTTAATTAATTATTATATCTTTTCAAACAAAGTGTTGGGTGCTTAATTTTTGTTAATGTGGAAACAAAGTTGACCAACCTTTGCTTGGTGTTGTTAGATTTCCATTTCATTTAGAATAATCAATCATTTTGCATTAAAATATGGTCCATTAGATTTGATTTTGACATTAATCCAAGGAGAGCCCATGGGTTTTGTTTAGGGAGAACCACCTCTTTGATTATTTTATTAGGTTTATAACACAATCTTCTTTTGTCCTTGCTTCCATTGTAACAATATTAGTAGCACTAGAAGTTTCAAAGTGTGCCCCAACCTAGTCTTCATTATTTCTCTACTAGGTATTTTTTTTTATTTGGATTAACTTTTACCAAAACCATTTAACCAAAGACTTGCATATAGCTCATAAAGTATGATATTCTTGACCAAGAATTACTTTGTGATTAGCATGTAGTATTAACTTTATATAGTATATATATAAATATATCACATATCTTTCAATATCAGTGGGTACATTGAGTTTTGATTAATATTCTAAACTTTAACCTTATTTCAAAAATTCCACTTATTCAGTAGGTGTTAATAATTTGATTTAACTAAATTTGATCACTGTGCATGCATATATATAAATGAGGACACCTTTCATTCAATTAGTAATTCTTTTCTATGTAAGAATCTAGTACTATTAATCTTTTTTTTAATAAAATGAGACACATTTCCCCTCATATAAAGATTATGATTTAAGAAAGAAAGGAGAATTGAAGACATTTTCTATCAAAAAAGAAATACATATTAGTATAATTTATAAATTATAAATATATATTCTAGGCTTGGGCTGGACTGGGTTCGGTATGGGTAGGCTACATGCCTCCCAATTTCCCAAACCCAAACAAATTTTACTTTTGGGCTCGTCCTTAAGACTTTATTTGGGCATGGCGGCAGACCCATATTTAAGCTTTTCAGTTTTCACAACAATGGCAAATCTAACCTTTTCGAACCAAAATATCTCGGTCGGTTGGTTCGGTCCTTTCCAGCATATAAAAGAACATTTTATTATGGGCCTTTTAACATATTGTCGGGCAATAGACAGATCATTTTTCGGATTTGGCTGGTTATGTATTTTTAATTTTTCTATAAAGTCATGTATACTCACATGGCCGCTTGAGGCAAAGACAAGAAGAAGACAACTATAAATCAACACAAAATATGAACCCTTTTTCCTTATTTTGGCTATTACACTCAACTAAGGTCAAGCTACTTCCTATGTTGTTACAATTGGGGAATTAATTTTTTTGCAATATTGAACACAATTCTTTTTCTTCTTTAATTAATTAATTTCTAACCCAATAAGAGAAAAACATCAAACTTGGCAATGGGATTGATAGATCTCAATATGTGGAAAACTAATTTCCAAGTTTTAGTATTTTGTCTTAGCCCTTACAAAAAGATTAGACAAGATTTTTAAATTTCTATGTACACCTTGAGCAAATCATATGCCAAACTTGTGGTATTTAAAGAACCACTCTTCACAATCAACAAAATAAGACCCACACCACCTTGAATTGTTGCAAACATAACAAAAGTCTTCCTTGATGGCAAATAATTCAATATATAATTGACGAGAAAATAATCAGAGCGTTTTCTTGTATCCTTACGAAACAATTGATCTATCAACACCTATTAAGTTTTTTCTATGTCATGATCAGAGTCGTTGATATAAACTCGAGATCTTCTTAGTTAAGTGGGTGGTTTAAACATATTGTCATGGCAATTATATTACCTAGATATATAATCAATTTCATATGGTACATGGGGAAAATTTTATATAATCAATTTTATATTACCTAGATATATAATCAATTTCATATGGTACATGGGTACATGGGGAAAATTTTATATATGCCAATATATGCATCATAAGATCAACTTTGATATTGTTGCCCCCATCTCAAAAGTGACATATATATATTTATTGATTTCGATACTTAATTCTAATTTATGCTCTATATATGCTTGTATCTATTAAATTTCAATCAAAAATTAAGAATATAATGCAGTTTCATTGTCATGCATTATGTTTTGTCAATCTTTTTTAGAACACGTGATAAATAAATTTGGTCTGCAGGGCCATATATTTTTCATGACATGACTGCAGCTTCGACACACTAGCTACCAGAAAACTGGTTACAGCTGGGTGGGTATGTTAAGAAATCATGAAAACTTTGGGTCCATAAATATATTAATGTCTCAATCAAGAATCCTTGACAACAGATATTACTTATAATTCTAAGCACTTTTTGAATGTGAATTGAAATCATAAAAAAGAATTAAAAGCAAAAAAAAAAAAAAGTTTGATGTTATAAGGCAAAAATGGATGTGTTCCGGCCAAAACAAAAAAAGATGTGTATTATTCTTGCCTAGCTTTTAGCTACGTTAATTTGTTCACTTTACAACAGTATATTGGGGCCGTGCAAATTGCAAAAATTAGACAGATCATTACTTATATAAATTATCTATCTTAATCATCATCCATATATATGCATGTGCAAATTATTCTAATAATCCATGAAAAAGTTTTAAAGGTTTTACTATATAATAATAATATATATATATATTATATTAATGGCCAGGAGCTTATAATTGGTACATGATATTTTAGCTCTTTCTACTCAGTTTGTATCCCTCTCCTATGATTTTGTTAAACGGGGCGAATGTTTTAGCTCATAATATTACAAAGTCAGAATGTAATTAGGTAGGTGATCAAAGAATTTGGGTGGGATATTTACCATTTTATATTTGTAATTCTTCTCCTTGATTAATGATAATTAGCCCATTTACTTTAAAAAAAAAAATTCAACCATATTTTTTGTTGAGGAATAATTCAACCATATTGAATAGTAGCAAATATCTTTTTTTTTTTTTAATGATGAATGAATAGGAAATATCTAACAGAAAAAGAGCTAGTCGAATCTTTTTATTAATTATTATTGTTTCCTTCTTACATATTCAATGACGTTAAAACAAGAAAAAGAAGTACTAATAAAAGAAATAAATGAGAAGCGTGCAATATGCATGAAACCAAGTGAAAAGTGAAAAGAGATGCATTATTTTTCCTTAAAAATAAACTTTGTTTATCTATATTAAGAATTTGGAAATTGTTGAAATTCAACTAACGTTCTAAATTCTAAAAGGAGGGAAAGAATCGTTGTTGGTGACGATATCCATCGATGGGGACATGCATGAAATGAAACTATATACTATATTGATATTGTACATCATGAAGTCACGAAATCAAATTGAATAAGAAGAGAAAATCATAGACGTAACGTCTCATTTTCATGACGTGATTTGCATATATTCATCATGGACATGCAATTTCTCCATTGATTATAATAAAACTTCCAACTTAGTAATTTCGTTGGCTTGTAATTTCTAAGTTGTATATAATTGTTTTATGGCAAATTATACAATACACTGTCAGTGGAGTTTAGCAGACTACACAAGTGGGTCCTGAAGGGTGACATGTGTCCTCTAGGGACTAGATTGAAATATTTAAAACTTAATTAATTAAAAAAATAGACATGTGTCAACTCCACAACCCGCTTGTAGAGTCCAAAATTTACACCGCCGGTGTATCAAATAATTACCCTCGTTTTATTTATGAAACATTAGTCACAAAAGAAAAAAAGAGAGGAGGGATTTAAACAACATCAAATCTAGGTTTCTTTTTTTTTACCTACTTATGGTAGAGAGATTATATAATTTATTAGCCGTAAATCAATTATTATATATATATATATATATATATATATAAATAAATAAAAAATAAACACACTAACTCTACAAATAAAAGATTGCATGAATCACATTGATCTTGTCCTTTTCAACTATACATCTTCCTTTTTATGATTCAAGTTTTATAAACCCCATATAGATTTAATTTGGTGTCTGATTTAATGTTTGAACATAGACAGACAAAGAGACAACGATATTCTTCAATGGGAGAAAAATTAAGAAAATCGATTCCCATATATCAAAAGCAACTACAAAAAAGAGAGAAAAAAAAGAAAATTTTAATTACAGTAAGATAGTAAATACTTTTCATGTACATGTAGTGTTAAATTATTTTTTTGTACTTGTGTCTGATGACATTATGTTTAGATTTTATAGAAATATCAATAACCAAGCAAAATTAACACAAATTGTTGCCAATTGATTAGAATTTACTTATTGAGGAAAGAATTGTAAAGTCTCATATCTCATTGTTCGAATTTAAACGAAAAAGAGATTCATGTATGAAGTACTACTCCCTCAGTCCCTAATTAGATGTCCACTCTTAGTCAACAAAAACTACACTTTGACCATTGTTTATAAAAAATATATTAAGTAAAATCATTTTTAAAAATAACACTTATAAACTTTGAATTACAAACTTTTCAATACATATTTTTTTAAATTAAATTTTACATATTTTTTTTAATAAATAATGGTCAAAATATAGCATTTGTTGACCAAAAGTGGACATCTAATTAAGGACGGAGGGAGTATAATTTATGAACTTAACTAACATTGACATAAAATTAAACTAACTTCACCTAAATTTGAATTTAGTTTGTGTTTTAGTTTAGATTAAAGATATAAAGATCATCTTGTCAATGGAATGGTAATTGTAATATTGAACAAGATCCATTTTTTCACACACAAGATAGGTTGTGAAGTTTTATTTGAAAAAAGATTATAACTTAAAGGAAGAGCACTTACATACATTTACGGATTTACCATGATTGCAATTTGTTCCTTAATGAGTTCATTAGTTTGAATGATTTTTTTTTTTCTTTTAAAGCTAAATGCTTAAAAAGAAACGAAGACATTTGTGGTAGTATTTAGTTCTACTATTCTACTAACTTTTACATAAAGCAAATCAACTTTTGTCTTTTGAAATCATACCTCAATTTTTTTGGTACCTCCTTTCTACAAATCGAAAAGGAAATTTGAAGTTTCCTCCTTGCTTCTTAGACTTAAGTGAAGTCTACCATTAATAAGTTCATAACTTCATATCTAACAAAAAAATTCACACTAATACTAACAAATAATTTTATGAATTGTTTTGTATGATTATTATTAATTACCCCTTCCGTTCCGAATTAAATGGTTACATTGGATTTTTTTTGTCAAATGAAATCGTTTTTATCATTATTTATAAAAATTTTATATACAAATAAAATTTTTAAAAATATGTTTTGAAAAATTTAAGTTTTAAATTTTCCAAAGTTTATTTTAAAAAAATTTTAAAAATTATATTTTTGTAATAATTAATGGTCAACGATGGTTTTGTTTGACCTGAAAAAATCAAAAGTGGTCATTCAATTCGGAACGGAGGGAGTATAATATTTAAATTAAAGTCTTGCGTTAGTGAAGTTTATTTAACTTTTTTTTTCTTCAAATAAATAGTTTTTTTTAGAGTAGTAAGGTAAATAAATAAGTAAATAGTAAAAGAGAAAAAAAAACTATAAAGTAAAAAAGGTTAAAAAACTCCAAAAAGATTATTCCAAAATTGACTAAATACATTTATTATGGTCCAATCCAAGACACATTCCCCTTTTCTTAGTGGACCCCACTTAACCATTCCCAGATTTTCACCCAAACACAAAAAATCAATTCCAAACATTTTCCCTCACTTTCTTTCCGACCTTCCCCATAACACATTTTCCCGGAAAAAACCAAAAAATGCTAGAAAACACTCTCAAAATTTCTCCCTCCACAACCACTCCGCCTCCCCTTTTCATTCTTGTGACTCCCCTAACTTAAGAAAGGAATCAATTTTGTTTCTTTCTATAGAAAAACTTCAAAATTCATAGTGAATTTTAGAAGTAGGAAAGGAAAATAACATAAGAAAGAGAGGGAAGTGAAAAGGATTCGATGGGTGCGTCTCTATCGAACCTAACGGAGGGAATTAATGGGGCGGCGATGGGACCGGGATTAGGGGACATACCGGAGAGCTGCGTGGCGTGCGTTTTCGAATACTTGACACCGCCGGAGATTTGCAATCTGGCGAGGTTGAATCGTGCGTTTAGAGGGGCGGCGTCATCGGATTTTGTTTGGGAAAAGAAGTTGCCCAGCAATTATAAAGATCTGCTGGATTTGATGCCGCCTGAACGGTACCAGAATCTGTCCAAAAAAGACATCTTTGCCCTTCTTTCTCGCCCGATTCCATTTGATGATGGCAATAAGGTGGGTTGAAATTAAAGTTTGTTTCTTTTTTCTTGTCTTTTGTTCTTTGGTTATCTTTATTATTAATTTTTGGAAATGCTTGTTCCTGGGTGTTTGAGTTTGGGTATTTTTGTTAGGTTTGTATGGGAATGGTGAAATATGTTTATTTTGGGAAGGATTGAAAATGAGTGTCAAAGTCAATTTTTAAAAAGCATTTTGTTAATTTCGTTTTTTGCTTATAAAAATTGTTCTTGGCCGGGTACCTTATTGGAGAAGATTGGAATGAAATGAGGGTTTTGGGAATTTTAGGTGTTTGATATTTGTGACCTTTTCTTTGAAAGAGATAGTAGTTTTCAGGAAATTTTGTTTGTGCGGGGTTTATTGAGGAGCATTCGAAAGGAGGGTTTTGGGGGGAGGGTGGCCTTATATATTTAATTTAAACTTTGTTGCTTTAGTTGCATTATTTTGAGTTCATTAATAATGGAAGATTAATGATGATTGTAATTGGACTGGTGCAGGAAGTATGGCTGGACAGAGTGACAGGGAGGGTATGCATGGCAATATCTGCAAAAGGGATGGCTATAACTGGAATCGATGATCGGAGATATTGGAATTGGGTTTCTACTGAAGAATCTAGGTGAGTTGTAATACCATTATATTTTGATGTTAAAGTTAAATTGTGGAATCTATTGACTCTGCATGGGATTGAGATATTTGTATCTGTCAATATTTCTAACTTTCCTTTTAACTACCATGTTGGAATCTAGTATTAGTGCTTCAAGAAGCATAAATGCAATTACTTATTCTGTTGCTCCTGCTTCTAAATGGAGAACATGGAGGGAGTAAACTAAGTCTTAGTTGGAATGGACATTGATAAGTAAAACTGTAAATTGTATTGTCAACTTCATGTCTTATTAATTGCCTGGTTAGAGGAAAACCATTTCTGTGCTTGTGAATTGCTGCTCTCTAGGCTTACCTATTTGGTGACTTAATTGAAGACTGTCACATGAAAGACTATACCAATATTTTAAAAGTGATACTAGAAATTTTAGCAGTGAGGATTGTTAAGAATGTTTTGGAAGTCTTAGTTTTCTCTAGAAACTTCCTTATATACCTTTTGCCATCTATGGCTTTGAGGAATATGGATGGTGTCATTGTTTATGTTAATTTTTTTTTCAACCAGAAAAAAAAAGAGTTATGAGCATTGTTTTGTTTGAACACACAATTCATGTATTTTGCAACATTGATCCATTCCTTTGGCTCTTTGTAGCATGACAGAGTGCTTTAATGCTGCTCTCATCTCCCTTATTTCTAGGATCATATTACCATGTGACTTGGGTATGGGTTCCCATTAATTTCTTTGCATCACTACATATTATATATATCGGGTATAACCTTTCTTCATGGTGCTTAATTAATAGAACAAGATATTTTTGAAGGGATATTGATGATTCTGTAATACCTATTAAAATAGTATGTTGCTTTATTGCAAAATGTTCTTTTTTTGTGTTTAAAGATTTTACAAAAACTGGGAAAACCTTCAATGACCACAGTAAATGACTCAATGTTCTGACTTTTATGCCATTGAATAAATTATCTTCCAACTATATTAGCCACTAGTTTCACTTGTCTTTTCTTCAACTTTCTACATAAACAAATTTTTAATGAGTACCCTATAATTTATAATTGGTCTTCTTGCAGATTCCAAATTGTGGCCTATTTGCAGCAAATATGGTGGTTTGAAGTAGATGGAGCAGTAAAGTTCCCTCTTCCGGCTGATATCTATACTCTTTCATTCAGACTTCACCTTGGAAGATTTTCCAAAAGGTTGGGAAGACGGGTGTCTAGTTTTGAGCACACCCATGGTTGGGACATAAAGCCTGTAAAGTTTGAGTTATCAACTGCTGATGGTCAGGTAGCATCATGTGAATGCTGTTTAGATGATACCCAACAAGACTATGAATATGGAAACCTTAAGCGTGGATGCTGGGTAGAGTACAAGGTAGGGGAATTTATTGTCAGCAACTCGGAACCAGCAACTGAAGTCCGGTTTTCCATGAAACAGATAGATTGCACGCATTCTAAAGGAGGGCTTTGTGTAGATTCTGTATTTATTATTCCCACTGACCTAAAAGAGCGTAAAAGAAAAGGGGTTTTGAAATAAGCAGAAACACATCACAGTTGTTTGTTATCTCATCAATGACCCCTGGAAATTTCATATGGGGTTTCACGTACAGCTTATACTTCTAAAGGCATTTGTTGTTTTAGAGGATATCATCTTAATTGGTTTTTGGAGTAGGTATGTGTCCTCTATGGTTATGTAAGTTTCACTACCATGTATTTGATCCAGTTTTGTTTCCTTTTACACCTTTGCAGATAAAATTAAGAGATTATGCTTTGTTTTCATCTTGTTTTCACCAGGCGCTTTCTGTTAAAATTTTCATAACTTAGTTGTGATGCAAATGAGGTACAATTCTTTCTAATCTTATGACACAGTTTAATCCTTTTATTGTTCCTTTATATGTTTAGAAAAGCCTTGTTTGTTCTCCTCTATGAACTTTGATGTTGTTAAATCATGTATGGTAGTATCATCATAAGGAATGCTTGTATCAATCATAAATCCATGGTGTCACTCCCACAACTTTGGTTGTTTGAGGGGTGATCATGTAGAATTAGTGCTTTTATTAAGTGTGATCACATTTGTAATGGACTTGTGAGTCTGCCTTATTGGCCTGTTTAGATTACAAGACTAACTCTGTTTAGGTTGGTATAGTTCATCTAACCATAACTGATATTTCTTGCTATATGATAATGACTAGCAAAGGTTGGGTTGGGTTACACACTAACTACGAATCTGAATGACATGGTCAAATTCACTATTGTCTCATTATTCTTTTACATCATTTGTCTAATTGTCTTGGTATTCCTCTTCTTTGCTCTTCAACCCTGGTTTTATTTATGCCAAAATGCATGCATTGATTTTCATTTTCCAAAACTGTGGGCAATATGTTGACTTTATTTGCTTGTCATTGTTTCTCTTTAATTTACGTTTAGGCAAGTAGTTCAGCCATTTGCATTCTGGAATTGATTGATATTGTTTTTATTCCATTTGTGATATGGTTCTAGAAAATTTAGGGAAGAAGACAGATTCTCATAACTCCTACCTGGCCATGTCACAGTTTTATTGGCGTGTTTTTTGTAGGTAGGTGGTCCAGTTACGATCTTTGAATTTCTTGTCGTTCATTGGTTCATTCTAAAGTTGTTATAAGATAAGATTGAAGTATGCTGCATTGCTAGTTTATACCCTGACTTTAGGGCCAAAAACCTCTATACCAAAGGTTGGTCTATGAAGTCGTCTTACAGCTGTGAGCAAATGAAAGAGGTTCATGCTTGGCTGGACCACCAGGAAGAAGTTTTGGCTGCTTAGAACACAGTTCGTGTGGTAAAGCATGCTTCTCATTGTTCTCATACTTTTTGTGATAATGGACTCCTTTCTGAATTCTGACTGGGACCAAACCAGGTGTTGGAAGTTTGCACTTATGAAAATATTGTTTTCTTCCCCCCTCCCCATTTTGTTTGGAACAAAATAATGGAATACTTGTTCTTTTTCAGTAAATACTCAGAATTACAACTTTTTAGATGAAGACTACCATCTCTTTTTATCATATTGCTGTTTTAATTACATTTACTCAACATTTGTGGTTGTAATTAGGTGGTTGTTAATAAATTAATTTGCAGTTTTGTTTCATTTGAATCTCATTGTCTCACAAGAGTTATTTTTTGAATATTTGAACCAGCAGCTGTTGTGTTATACTTGTGTTTGAAGATCTTTGCATCCAGAACATTTAACATTTAGCTTTAGGATTTTTTTTTTTTGAAATTTATAAACTTTAGCATAGCTGTAAAATTTATGATATTTAAAATGCTATGCCATAGTAAAGATTAGCCCTTCCTAAGCAGGAACGGAAGTATCTCCTTTCTCTTGATGATGGTTAGTAGCAGAAGTGAATAACATTTTCTTTTTCCACATGGGTTCGTTGCCTTCCCATTAAATACTTAGTTCCTGAGATTTCATATAGCTTAACATTTAGATATCGGCCCATGATCGGCGCCGCCGCCCTAACTTGCCCGTATACATAAAGCCATCCTCCATGAACTAGTTCTCATAGGTTGAAAACGTTGCATCTTAGACTCCTTATCTGTAAAAAGATTCCCTAAACTGGACCACTGGCATGATAGTCTCATCACTTGTAACCTAGCTAGCCGCTGCTTGGTGTTTAAGACAGTTCCTAATCCCTAATCCCTAAATCACTAGCTGTTCAAAATGGTCTTAGGTTAATAAACTTAGCCTTGATCTAATTTACTTTCATACTTGACCAACTTGTAATCTTTACTCCAAATTTTGATTAGATGAAGTTTCAAAGCTTGATTATAACAAATTTGTCTTCATTCATGTTATCGTAAATTCGATAAATGATGTATTAATATCCCATTGATCATACTTGAAAATTGAGTTTTTAGCTTGGTTACATTAAACTTTGCTTGAAATACAAAACTCAGTTCTTATTAATGGCTACCATCATATAGATATATACATTAGGTTAAATTCCCATCAATATTATGTGTGTCTAAATTTTTCGGCTACGAATTCAATTAGGTCCTCGTCTACTTAGGGTTTTCATTAGAAGTCCTCATCTATACCTTTTTTGTATGCCAACCAAAAAGATTAATGTTCTTGTACTTGGTAACTATTTCAACTAATTACTCCAAAATCTAATGTGCAAGAATAAAAGTTGGTTAGCTATAGCTTTAATACCAAGAAATAGCTGGTCCAAAAGCTAACATTAATGTCCAGATCTCTTAGGAATCAAACATGTCCTTTTCTCATTGCTGTTTCCAGTTTCTAGATTCCTCTTTACAAAGGTCAAGTTGTTTTCATCAAGTATCTTAGAAGCATTGCTATTTGATTTGAGCTCTATATTGTTTTTTGGACCCCAAGCAAAAAAAAAAAGTTCTTATGGCATCAATTAATTCAATCCCAAAATTCGAATTCGAGATTTTATTTAAAGAATACTGAACTCCTTTCACTCGACACAACAAAAAGTTGTACTTGTACAATCTAAACTTTTTTTTTGGATCCAAAAAAGTTTAGGAGTAGTGGTGGCTATCCCATCTCTAAGGTCACGATAAACCGTCAATCCATTTTTGGGATTTAAGGACCTATTAGACTTTCACCCGTGGGTTTTTCGGAATTGCGGTCAGCAGATTCAAACCTAGGTGGGGTGCACGAAGAATCCGAACCTTAACCAGTTGTACCAACTCCCAACTCTTTAAAATTTTGAAAGAAAAGTAATTGAAATTGAATAGTTTGCAATGAAAACGTTAGCTGTGCCTGTATGTTGCTCTTAGACCCTACAATCTTAACTGTTGGAGGTTTTTGCCCGTTGGGTTTGAAACTGTTTGGTTCTTTTTGGGCTTAAACTTGGGCTTTGGAAAACAAGTGATGAAGTGAACAGAACAGAAGCTTTATGTTTTTGTTTTTTTTAATCATTTTCTTCGGAAGGCTTCTTCAATGAGTTCTTCATGCTTGTCTCAAAATGATGTAGGAAAGGAAATCAGCAGTTTCAGACTGAGATGTTTCAGTTTTAGATATATATATATATATATATATATATATATATATTATAATGAAATTGAAGAAAAGAAAGCATTGTTTTGGGGAGGACATTTTCATCATCTCGTGGCTGAGTAAGAAAAACAATTGCTTTATTAAATTGGCTGTACCTCTAAAGTTGAAAAACCTCAAGAGCCTACCACCCTATATAGCTGACAATATTTCTCCTGTTTATGTTAGGTTTTTTCTTTTCAAAACTTAATCCAGAATTCCAATTTTTGAGGTTTAAACTTAAAAGGCAAATTTTTTTTTTTACTAATAAATTTGTTTAGAAATCATAAAAAAATGGCAAGAAATCAATAGCTGTACCAAATAAAGAAAGGTCCCCATTTGTTCTTTTTCTCCATTTTTTTCTCAATGCCAACAAGAAAAAGGGCAACTTTTTTTTTTTTTTTTTAGTGTGTGTACTATGGCTAAATTTATGGAGAGTCAAATATTTAAAGATATAAAATTTCAATTTGTTTCTACCCTTGGTACCCATTCTCACTGTATATGCAGTGTCTCTATGTAAATGTCTTCATTAATATTTCAGAATCCATAATTTTAAATTGTTCTGCAACAAAATTTTTAAAGAATGGTTCATGTTCATTTCCTTACTTGCAATGTCATGAATTATATTATGTTCATATCTTCTATCTCAATGTTCTGAAAACTTGAAAATGGTTACATGAAAGGTAAAAAGACCCAAAAATTAAAATTTCTCCTGTTCACTGAAGTTCAATGCTTCAATTTTTGTAGGAGGGAAAAATTTAGTTTGTCAGGGGGAAAGTTGAGTGAGAGAGAATAACAGAAAAAAACAATACTAGAGTTATTAATTTGAGGTTGAGACTTGGGATTGGAGAAGTTTGGGATCTAGGAAGCAAAAGGGTTGTCTTTTTTTTTTTGGGTGTAAATATTTTGGATAAGTGTAAAGGTTGTTGCGCCTGCTTTAGAGGAAAGTGCAAGTTTTTTCTTGCTATATAAACAAGCAAAAAGGACAGAAGAGAAGAATTTGAAGCACAAATCCACATGTTTTTTTAACACTTTTTTGCCTTTGCCTTCTCTCAAACAAATCTCTCTTCTTGGCCTTCTTACCGTTCTAGTTATTGAATATGATGTGTTGCTGTCACTTGTCACAAACCCATAATTCTGATATAGTAACTAAAAAAATGTATTAAAATGTATAATAATTCTGGCCTTGTGTCTCTGCTCTTTCAGTATTTTGGGCTCAATGTATCAATCTCTTCTTACCGTTAACTCTTTCACGTTTATGTTTTTGCCAAAAGAAAAAGATACTCTCTTTTCTCTCTCTTTTGCTTGAGCTGTAAGATAGGGCTCATTGCTAGTTGGCTATAGGCCTGACCCCCACCACCAATTCATTCAATTCTATTGCAGAGTGGCTAAAATTTAACAAATCCAACCCAACCCCAAAATCCCCATAAGGACAAAAATATAAACAGAGAGAAAGAGAGAGAGAGAGACAGATAGATTTCTTATTTCTTCTTTCTTCTGTTGCCTGTAATACTGCAAGTTAATTAAGGGTTTTGGTATAGGGAGGGTGAAGTGAAAACAATAGGTTGAGCCCCATTTCTTTTCTCTGATTTTGCTTTGTGTGTATGCTTTATTGGTGTTGCAGCAGTAAGTAAGATGTGGCAGGTTCCTTTGTGTACTGATTTTATGCCACCTTTCTTTCCTATGTTGCAATTTTTGGCCTTACCCTATATATAATGTTACCCCTTCTCCCTCTCTTTTTAGGTTTTTTCACCTTTCTTTTGGTACAAACCTCTAGTATCACATAGTCATATTCGATTCTAACTAATCTAAAATCGAGTCACGTCAGAATATTCGATAGTCACATTGAACTCTGATTAATCCAGAATTGAGCTGTGTCAGACCCTAAATGATGTCAATTCACCCATCTATAAGAAAGGATCAAAATTTATACATAATTTGGAAAAAAAGAGATAGTTGAGAGTAGGGAGTTGTTATATATATATATATATATATATATAATGTTACCCCTTCTCCTTAGGTTTTTCACTTTTCTTTTGATACGAACCTCATTTGATTATAACTAATTCAGAATCGAGTCGGTCAGAACTCAACTTCTGATATTAAACAGTTATATTAAACCCTGATTAATCCATAATTGAGCCGGTATCATGTAGTCATATATGACTAATCTGGAATCGTGCCACATCAGAGTTCAAAATCCAAATTTCAGTATTTGATAATCATATTGAACCCCGATTAATCCAGAATTGAGCACATGTCAGACCTAAATGATTTCAATTCACCCTTCTATAAGAAAATATCAAAATGTATACATAATTTGAAAGAAAGAGATAGTTGGGAGTAGAGAGTAGTTAAATTAAATACTTGGTATATGTAAGGGGAAGGTGGGTGAGAAGGCGTGAGAAAGGCTAAGGCATAATGTCAGTTCTTATAGAGGCAGGTTTCTGGGACCAGATGGAGACCTATGATTGCATACATTTGCAATTCTTTTTTTTTTCTTTTCTCTCTCTCTCTCCATTTTAACTTTCTTCTTCTTCCTAATTAACCGACAAGAGTCCAGCAATCTCTCTCTCTCTTTCCCTACTCCCTTTATATTTCCACATTAAACTTTGTTCTTTGTTGCACCCCAAAAGTGAAGTAGTAAGAAACCCTTCCAACAGTTTTCAATTCTTTCTTTTGTTTTTAGCTTAAATTTTTCTTACTTGCTCCTTCACGCATTCACTTTGTTGCTCCCCAAAGGACAAGTATATAGTGAAGAAGGAAACAAAAAAAATAACCATTGCCCATTTGCCCCCCTTTGCCACGCTTCATTAAGCTCTCTCTGTCTCTTTTTTTTACCCTCTTTCGATCACTTTCTCTTGCTGTGGTCCATTTACTTCCCAAAGAGAGGAAAATTCTTCTACTCCTATTAGAATACAGATAAATTCTTCTGGTTGATTTGAAAGGAAGGATAAAGAAAGAGGGAAAGCAAACAAAACAAGACACAAGTCAAAAATGGATTGGAATGGAACCTTAAGAACCTTTGTTTCCCGACCAGAACCTTCCCTTAATTTCCTTTACAACTATAACTATGATCAATATCCAGGTATATATCTATATATATGTATATATATATTCTTCCTTTCATTTCCATCTCTGGGTATTCAAGTTTTACCTGGAAATATTGAGTTTTGCTATATTTTCTGCTTGTTTCTTGTTCTTCAAGGTATGGAAATGAAGCATCCAGGAGTACTAGCAGAAGGAGCTCATGGGTTGGTTCCAGCTTTGGACAAGAATGGCTACAACAATCAAGAGAAGAAGAAGAGATTGACAAGTGATCAGTTAGATTCCTTGGAGAGGAGTTTTCAAGAAGAAATCAAGTTGGATCCTGACAGGAAAATGAAGCTTTCAAGGGAACTTGGTCTGCAACCAAGACAAATTGCTGTCTGGTTCCAAAACAGACGTGCCAGATGGAAAGCTAAGCAACTTGAACGTTTATATGATGCACTTAAACAGGAATATGATGCTATTTCCAGGGAAAAACAGAAACTTCAAGAAGAGGTTACCACATTTTCAATCAAAACCCTCTCTCTGTTTTCTTTTCTCCTTTTCCATGCATATTTCATGCAGAGTTCATATTTTTATTTTTTTCATTAATGCAAAACTTTAATGAGACATATCATTAAACTCTGTGTTATACCTTTTCTTAGCAATATTTAATGAGATTGTACAAACATTAAACTTTACTTCATTTTTTTCACTTTCTTGGCCATACCCAAATTGACAGATTGCTTAAATAAGCTGAGGAAAGAAATAAATGAAATGAAATCCTAACCAATATTTACTCTGAATTCATCAGGTCATGAAATTGAAAGGAATGTTAAGGGAACAAGCACCAAGGAACCAAGTCTCAACAGGTTACACTGAAATCTCTGGGGAAGAAACAGTCGAAAGCACCTCGATTCGAAGCTCTAACAAGCCAAGAATAGCAGCAAATCAACACCAACCCATTGGTGAATGCAACTATCTTTTCAATGTGGAAGAGTATAATAATGTCCCAGTTTCATCTCCCTATTGGGGTGGAGTTCAGCTGCCTTCTTATCCATGATGAACTAGTTAACTACTTTTGTCAATAATTAGTCACTTTAATTATCTTAATTAGACTTTAGTTTTGGCTAATTAGTGATCCATCTTAGAATGTTAAGTTTAAACTTAGCAGCAAGTTTTACAAGTTATATCTTTAGAGCTGGTTTAGCTTGATTAAGATATATCAGGGAGATTTGTAGCCATTAATCTCCTTTTTGAGTACTTTGTTTTGTTGGAGAATTGACATAACATATGATCATCAATGAGTTAAATATATATATATGAACTAAAGTGTTTAAGAAAGTCAAAAGGCTGCAGGGGTATTGGATCAAGAGCTTAACATACTTTTGCATGAATAAGGCTGATTTTCTTAATAGATTGTTTTCTCGTTTCTGGTGCCCTGTCTGGAATCTAGATATACTTTATAAAGAGATTTATGCATATGAATATGATCTCCCACATATAATGATTACTTGTATGGAAAAGATTTTTCCAATGAGAAAGTTGTTTGGGTTACCAATCACTTCAAAATCCAGAAGCAAAGATAAGATAGAATTGAAAACAATCAATGGGAAAAGGCAGATGAAATTTGAATATATAATCATATTTGGCTCAATCCAATAGATTAATTTGAATCTTTTCTTTCTCAAATTAACAACAGAGAACAACCAATGATATGGCATTGGTAATTCTGGATTTCTGGGGCCAAGAATATTCAAATCATTGACAAATTGAAACTTGAAAGTAGAAGGAATTCTCATCTGAAATGGAAATGTTCATTTTCATCCGCCAGTGAAGTCTTGGAGCCAATTTTGTAGTATATATATTACTCGTTAATCTGCAATGCAAATAATTCTCATCTCTTCAATACTGCGAAATTTAATATAGAGACCTTTCTATATATAGCCTTACAAGTTACAAGTTCTACCTGTTAAGAATATTCATAGCATGACTGAACAAATCTTCGAGTTAGAGAAGCCGGATCAAATTGCACAGTGATTACATTATAGATGCCATATATTACTCCTAAAACCAAACCAAATTCAAACAGTCTTTGTCAATATATTGCTGATACTATAGATCACTTTCCTAAAATAGACGCCCCAAACAAGAGCATAGGTTACTCTAAGCGAGCTATCCAACAGAAACCCTACCAAGTCTGAAGTCTCAGACTTTTACGGTACACAGAGGGAACAATTGAACATGAGGATTTTGAAATTTAAACAGCTTAAAACTACAACATAAGCTGCAAATTGAGTGCAAGGGTTTCCTAGTAAGGAAAACTAGGAGAGGGATGTTCAAAGACATTCTTCAATTGGAATAATAGACTAATTCTGAATATGTAGGTAAAAAACAAAGTCAAAATCCATAGAATTACTTGATCACTCAACTTCAACACTGGGTTTTTGGTATAAGATAAACATAAAAACAAAAACATGCTGGCCAACAGAGCCATTTAGTCCTTACAATGCCTTCAAAATAAACATACTACCCCTATTAGTCTGGTTTGGGAAAACAGAGAATAACCTAGCAACTCAACGCTTTCCACCGCCGCCACCAATCTTGGGACCCTTTGGTGCTGCACCCTTTGGCATGTTACCTTTGCCCTGTGACTTCTGTTGCTTGGCTGCTACTTCTGCTTTCTTTGCCTTCTTTTCATCCTTTGTTTTCTTGATCCTTTCCTTGATTTCTCTACAGAAATCATACAAACATTTCAATATTGAAGAAACAGAAGAACAGATGTCATTCAAAAGCAACAAGATAGATAAGGGGTATGAGTGACAACCCACCTGAGAGCAGCTTCCCTGGCGGCATCACGAACTTCTGGCTTCTCGGTCCTCCTCTTCTGGATAACCTCCAAGGTAGCACCCACAATGGATCTGGAGTAAGGCTTCTTAGTGGCACGTCTCCTCTTCTTCACAGCCTCTTGGGCAATGTCCTAAATACATGTAAACAACAGAACAAGTAATAAGAGACTGGGGATGACAATCACTTGATCTTGTGACGACTATTACAAGACAATTCCTTGAAAATAGCAAAACGTATATAAACACTGATTAACAAACATGATTTGTCTTGCTCACAACCTCAGGTAAACAAAATGAAAACATAATCTTTTGATATTAGAAATGAGATCAAGTTTGCAATAAAGACAATCACCTTCTTATGTTGCTTCCTGTACATGGCTGTCCATGTAAGCTTAGATGGCTTAAGACGGTTGTGGAAGTACCTCTTGCATTTTGAGTTGGCAAAGAGGAAGACCTAGATGAAACGGGGAAAGATGACAGTTAGTATTCAGTAAAAAAAAAAAAAACAACCCTTGAAATCAGAAGGGGATGTAAAATTACCTGAGAATCACCACGAACAAATCTGATGCCTTTCCCTGGGTATATCTTGGCACCGCTGAACCGGCAAAGCTCCGTCCTGAAATGCCAACATAACACAGTTTAATGCAGGGTTTTAGAAGATCAAAATCACAAATTTCAGCATCATGTAAGAGAAGCTAATGCAAAAGTAACAACTTTTACAAGATAAATTTAACCAATACTTCATTAACCCCTACATGTCAACTTAACCATTCACTCAGGTTATCACAGCATTAACTAAATCAACCACCCATCAACAATAACATAAACAGAATTCATTTGCAATTACCCCTAACTTCCAAAATGACATTAGCTATTGATTGCATAAAGGCAAAATCTCACGATAATTTTGCTTTCCACGCCATGAATATAAAGTATCTACTTTTAATCAGAAATTACAGTAAGCTAGTTTATAAAGGCTACCGATGCGATTAAAATGGTTAAAAATTCAACAACGAAACATTAACACAAATCTGGAAAATAAAGAAATGAGCATATAAAGTAGAAATTAAATAAATAAATATAAAGAAGATAGCTTAAAGTTTAATTCCTAGCTCAACATTAACAAATATCTGCGAAAATCAATACTCATATTTCAATCTAAAATAAGATAAAAATGAAAGACAGATCCAGCTTTTTAGACCTTTTTTGCCCCTATTTTTCTAAAACGAAAGAAATGTTCTTTTCAAGACCAGATCATTAAATCAGGATTCATGAAAAATTTCGAAGAAGAGTGGAAGAGAAAGGAACCTACTTGAGAACCATGGCTGCGCTGCTGCTCTTCCTTGTGTTGTAGAAACCCTAGAAACCCTAACAACGTCGCTTTGTATATAAAGGATTATGAACTAAACGACCCTTATATTGTTTTAAAATCACGAAATTACCATCATTGGACGAGCCTGCAACTAAAATACTAAGGCCCGATATAGGCCCGTTATGTTGGCCCAAATCTTATAGGGCCAATTGGCTATGGATTCAACCCAAAACTGGAGAAATCCCAAGTCCTAACCCAGTTCTTTTTTTTTCTTTTTTTATAATGTTGAAAAACACACAAATAAAACATTTTTTTACCAATGTAAATCAAATTCAAAGCATAAATGTATTACTGAAATTATTTTTTTTAGAATATTTACCGCAAAATTTATTAACTTTTTTTCTAACTTAAATATACTTATACACACTTACAAATATTGATTATTCGAATAAGTAAAATAATGCTTAGACATAATCTCCAAAGTCACATTATTCTATTGAAACTCTTATAACTACTCTCCCACCAAGCAAGCATAGTTGTTTGGCAATTATATTTAGGTGTTTGGTATTTAATTCAAGTTCATTATAGTATATATTTATATATATGCTTTTGAGCTCAACTCAATTGCTTCCTTTCTAAGTTTTTCAATATTCAAAATAAAGAATAAGAAAGAAAAAAAAAAACCTATAAAGATGAATTGACAAGCCATTTCCATTTTCATAATTGTACTTCATTTGTTTATGTGACATATACTTCATTATTAGGTCAATTAATATTTTAGTTTGATATAATTTTTTTGGTACATATTTTAGTTTGATATAATAATACAACTTCTTGTTCTTAAGCTATATAAGTAATACATAAAAAAACCACAATTTCATACCCACACATGACACAACCACTCCATTACAAAAAAGAAAAAAGAATTGAGTCAATAGCAATAAAGCCTCACAATTATGAGGTAAAGTACCCATAAGACTTTTTCTCTATTTTTGGTGACCATTTCCCTTTCAAAAGTTGAATATTCAACTTCTTAATTTTATTTTCAATTAACAAGAACTTAAAATTTTCCTTTTAATTTACTTATATCTATATATATTAACTTATGGCATATATATGTCAATTAAGAAAATATGCATTAAACTATTCACACTGTCCCGAATTGAATGTGAATTGGATTTTTTTTTTAATCAAATGAAGTCGTTTTTGACCATTGTTTATGAAAAATTTATATACAATTAAAATTTTAAAAAATATGCTTTAAAAAATTTAAGTTTTAAATTTCCCAAAGTTTATTTTAAAAAATTTTTAAAAATTATATTTTTTTGTAATAATTAATGGTAAAAAATGGTTTTATTTGATCTAAAAAAATTAAATGTGACCATTCAATTAAAATACGAAGGGAGTATTTTTTTTTTCTATTTTGAAATTCTATGACTCAGTATCAAATTAGTAGAAACTCAATATTCTTACGGATATTATCAGACATGAAAAAACACACCTAAGGTAGAAAAAAGACCAACACGTCAAATTTTATTCTTTCTTGTAAAAAAGAAGAGAAGAAAAAAGAGATCAACTCCCATCATATAGGATTTTACGATAATGATGATGATGACACATCACTGACCCAATCTCATAATCACACAGGATCCCACTCCGTTTTTATACGCCACGTCTTAATTAATTAATTAATTTATTTAAAAAAAAACACAACAAAAGAAAAATTAAAAGAAGAAAAGAGAAACCCAAATTTCAAAGTCTCTTTACGGGGCATTGCACTCCCGCACAAAAAACAAAAGCCTTTTTTTTTTTTTAATTTAGATTTTTTGTAAAAAATTTTCCATCCATCCAAACAGAAAGGAAGAAAGAAAAAGAAGGAAATTTCCTTCCTCTATCTTAACTAAACTGTAGCTGCGAGATCTATTGATCCAGCTGAATCTGATCAAGGGATTATTTTGTTTTCTTTTTCCTGTAAAAAGTATTTATTCATTTAATTAATTCGTTTTTTTAAGATTTGGGAGAGAAGGGGAATGGGGGACACCAAGAAGGAGGAAGAAGAGTTGAGCGGAAGTGAGAGCGGGGATTACACGTCGGAAGACGAAGGTACGGAGGATTACCGGCGAGGCGGTTATCACGCCGTTAGAATTGGAGACACTTTCAAGAACGGACGTTACGTTGTACAAAGGAAGCTCGGTTGGGGCCATTTCTCCACCGTTTGGCTCGCTTGGGACACTCACCTTTCCGTACGTCTCTCTCTAGCTTTATTTTACTCTGTTTCTCTATCTTGATCAGCTTAATTTTGTTATCGTTTTAAGTAAATTCGTTTACTTTACTGAAGAAGTTATCTGTTGCCTTTAAGCTGCAATTTAGCCTGTTTTGTCGATCCTGTAATTGTTGATAAATTATCTTGCAAAAAAAAAAGCATTTTTTTTTCATCTTTTATATGTATTAAATTGTGTTAGATTTATTGCTTAGTAGAGGAGAAGAAAATGTAGGATTATTGAAGAACGAATTAAGAACAATCATTGAAAGTAATGCATTTTTCTGCTTTATCAATTTTGGACTATTAAACAGCAGAATAATCACTAGGGAAGAAAATTAATGAATTTAAGTTAAATAATGCTTTTCATTGATTTTTTTTTCTTTTTAAAATTTAAAATAATTTGTTTTTAAATTACAGCAATATGTAGCTTTGAAAGTACAAAAAAAGTGCACAGCATTACACTGAGGCTGCAATGGATGAGATAACAATCTTGCAACAGATTGCGGATGGGGATAAAGAGGATAAAAAATGTGTAGTCAAGCTTTTGGATCACTTCAAGCATTCAGGTCCGAATGGACAGCATGTTTGTATGGTGTTTGAGTACTTGGGGGATAATCTTTTGACACTCATCAAGTACTCTGATTATCGTGGCATGCCCATTCATATGGTTAAGGAGATATGTTACCATGTTCTAGTGGGCTTGGATTACTTGCATAGGGAGCTTTCCATCATCCACACCGACTTGAAGCCAGAAAATATTTTATTGTTATCAATGATAGATCCGTCTAAGGACCCAAGAAAGTCAGGCACTCCTATTATCCTTCCCAACAGTAAGGACAAGATGGTACTGGACTCCTTAAATTCTATGAATGGTGATTTGAACAGAAATCAGAAGAAGAAGATTCGGAGAAAGGCTAAGCTAGCAGCTCAGAATTGTGTGGAGAAGGGAATTTCAGCAGAAGGTGACACAGATCCTGAAACATCTGGTGCAGCTGATGAGTCATCTGCCCGTGAAAAAACAAATGTTGGTTCTGTTGAAGAACATCCCTCCAGTTCTGGAAATGCCAATAGATTGTCTGATGCTGATGGTACAAGAGATACAGGTCAAGCTAGTCAAATTAATAAGAAAGGAAGCCGATCCACAAGGCGGAAACTGTTGGAATCAGTTGACTTAAAGTGCAAATTAGTTGACTTTGGGAATGCATGTTGGACGTATAAACAGTTTACAAATGATATTCAAACAAGACAGTACAGGTGTCCTGAGGTGATTCTGGGATCTAAATATTCTACATCAGCAGACCTTTGGTCATTTGCTTGCATTTGTTTTGAGCTTGCAACAGGTGATGTACTCTTTGATCCCCACAGCGGTGACAACTTTGACAGAGATGAGGTATTTTCCTTTTCAATTATGTCATATGTTGTATGCTTTTTGCACCAGACAGATATGATAGTTGTGTTTGTTGTTAAGTTTCTCCATTTGTCTTGATGAAAAGTTATTCAAGATTGATGTTGTGTTCAATCTTTGAAGGCTGTGATATTTGATGAACTCGTAAAGTTTAAATAGTTAACTACTTACTCATTTTGAGATAGGAGCAAAAAGTATTACTCAGTGCATCTAAAAAAGAAAGAGAGGCTATTAGAATTTAGAACGGGACTAAACTTTACTTTGCTTTTGCATGTTATTGAACATTTAATGAATCATGGTGGCATTGTCCTTTGATTTTGCTTCCCCTACAGATATGCCAAATATTAGTTATTTAGCGGACAGCCTTTAACTTCGTAAGGCTATTTGTTATAGAAGAAAGGATGGGAAAGGAATAGAGAGAAAATAATAGTGGTGTGGTAGGAGTGATTTAGATAGTGCAATGGCAGCCTTTAACTTCGTCATGCTATTTGTTATAGAAGAAAGGATGGGAAAGGAATAGCGAGAAAATAATAGTGGTGTGTAGGAGTGATTTAAAAAGTGTAATGGCTGAGAATCTCGTCTCCTCACTTATATTTTCAGTTGGTTATTTCACTTCACTTTTCTCCACTTCTTTTGATTCAGACATTCACCAATTATAGCCCCTCTGGGATGTAACATATATCTCTTCTCACCATCCCCATAGTGTATGAGGCAAATTTATGCATTTCGATTAGGGTCGTATTCTATGGTTACGTTTCTATGTGGTACCCTTGAGTTATATGGGGGTTTACTATTATGTTATTTTGAAAGTGAGGTTTGGTTTCTTTTCAGCCAGCACTTATCCTTTCAAGAATAAGATTTGGTATTTCCCATTGTTGGAATCTTGTTGGTCAGTATTTAGTAATCCATGCATTTTTGCTTCCTTTTACTGGAAGCGGAAGTCAATTTGAGAAGAATAACATTGATTTCTGATGCATTGATTTGTCTTATGATTATGTGAATGGTTTCTAGCAATATGATTGGAGGGGAGTGCTTATATATCTATTGCGTTATTCGTTTAGGTTACATATGTGTTTTATATCTATAAGGTTTTTTGGTATTTAAGTACTGAAAAGGGGTCAGAGTATTGTGCAACGGTCATCATTGTTTAAGGTTTCAGTTTTTGTTTGAAAGTGCTCTTTGCAGCTGAAAATGCTTAATGGTTGGATTCTTTGTGTGGATTACCTATAATTTGTTTCAAACCTGTAGAGTGTGCCATTTCATTTTGCAATATGTAAATAATATATCTTGCTTTATTAAGGAATATGTGGTTGTGTATGTGTTTACTATGTGCATGTGTGTATATATGTAAATGAATTATTGGCAACATTGAAGAGTGTTTTCATTGTGTCCACTAACCAATTATCTGGAATAAGGAGCTAGGGATTATGATTATTAGTTAACCGTCTATTGTGGTATTACTAAGACTGGTTTAATTTATTTTGAAGCATAATTTTCTTTTTCTTCTGTCACCTTAGCATTTTCATCTGATTTTAGTTTCAGTTTTGAGTTCCATAAAAGAGGACATGTGAATTATAAATTTGGCAGTAAAGTACAGCCGGTTTTGCATTTTACTAATCACTATAATGAGTGAAATATGCCTAATGAAAAGCATGGAGTCCATGGACGATTAAGAAAATTGTTGTTTTTCCTTGCAAAATGTGTATAATATAGTTCTTTTAAAGTGCTATATGGGAATGGCCAAAAGAATAATATGCAGGGGAGTAGGTTTGAACTTGAGAGCCTAAAGATAAATAGACTGAAAGTTCATTCGTCCTAGGATATGTTGGTTCTTCTTTTGTTTAAACAATCTATGAGCAATATATATGCTTGGACAAGATTGTGACCTTTTTTCCCATCTGTTCAGGACCACTTAGCTTTGATGATGGAGCTTCTTGGAATGATGCCGCGCAAGGTGAGAGTCTTCATTTTTTGTATCCATTAAGAAGCTTGCTTTGTTAAGACTCCTGTATTTAAGGTAAAAGTATTTTGGGATTTATTCTCAGATTGCATTGGGTGGCCGTTACTCTCGGGACTTCTTTAATCGATATGGTGATTTGAGGCACATCCGTCGGTTGCGCTTCTGGCCCTTGAATAAGGTCCTCATTGAGAAGTATGAATTCAGCGAGCAGGATGCAAGTAACATGACAGATTTCCTGGTTCCCATCCTTGATTTTGTACCTGAGAAGCGTCCCACTGCTGCTCAGTGCCTTCTTCATCCATGGATGAATGCAGGCCCGAGACTTTTAGAGCCCTCAGGGTCTTCATCACGGAGCCAAGATGCTGATACTCACATTTCGGAGCAAAAGAAGAGAGAGATGGATGATAGGGAAGCAATGGAGGTTGGAATGGGGAATATTGCCATCAGTGCAGAGTCTAAACCTGCCAAAGATCCCCATTCTATCTCGAAACCCTCCAAGGCAGTGACTAGTTCTCCTATAGGCTAGTTTCTTACCCGAATCTCTGCACGGGTCATGTAATTCTTTTTAAACATTTTCCCTACAATTTGTAGCTCAATACATTCAACAGATATGTATTGGAAATCAAGATTGATCAATTAATTTGCACTCATATAGTGGGTAAATTTTTTATATCTATGCAACTTGATTTGGTCGAGCCCTCTTGTTCTGAAGATGTTTTATTCGTTTCTGAATATTATATGATGGCTTTTTTTCTTGAATGTACATTTTCTTTTTCAGATATCAATACATAATAATCTTCAATAATTATGGCAAAAATGATTTGTAGAACCCAAAACGTACGATGATTATATACTTTTATGTAAGATAATAATATCAATGAAATTATGATCCAAAGTCCAAACGTAGATAGAACTCCTATTGAAGAAAGAAAAATTACAATTACATGATGAGCCAATGGAGCCTTGAATCTAAACGACTTACAGTAGGACAAGGCAAACTGATGATTTCATGGGTTTCATCCTCTAAGTTGAACCTGTATACGCATCTATCCCCAACCTCAAGAAAGTAGATAGAATTTGATTCAACTCCATATTCCGCGGCACGACATGAAGTTGAAATCTGATCGGAGACAAAAATAGCTACTTCACCGATGCTCCTCACCCTTGTCCATTGATTTCTTGCAAAATCCATTCGGTTAACCCTAAAGGTAGAAAACTCATTGAAAAAACCGAAATATATCTTCTCTAAAAGATATAGGTTATCGTGGGATCCCACCAAATAGCATCTATGTTGAAAGATATCAGTTGAAAATAAATCATGATAGCGTTCCATGGTTAAAATATTTGTCAACTGAATCTGTGAATTATCAATAAACTCGATTCTAGCTAAGGTCATCTCATGTATTAGCCAACAATATGAGGTTCCTTGGTGCACCGCATATTTATTAAGCTGCTGCTCCACTTGTTGTATTGCAAATTCATGATCGCCAGGTTTGCAAATCAGAACAACAATTATTATCAACCGACTCATCATCATAGCCATAGAATACTACTCGACAATCAGTATCGGTTGGGGGCGAAGACAAGAAGAAAAATCTTTGTTGAGGTTGTACGGATGGGAGCTTAATGTTAATCTTGGATTCGAGGTGGAATAGGGAATATTCATTTGATTCTACATCCTTCATTACCAACCATCCATAGGGGGACGAGCAAATAATCTTGTTGCGCATCTCCGGTATCGATTTCGTGATGCATCGATTCGTCGAAATATCATACAATGTCATTTGTAACAATTCTTCATCTTTGTCTTTATCTTTATCTTTTCTCGCATGAATAAGAGCCAACGGATGTGACCAAGGAATTTGTTCCTCTTTTGATGTTTCCATGTAGCTTTAATACAATAATAACATAGAGTAATAAGCAAATCACAAATCACTACCAAATCGTAAGACTGATATAGTTGGTTCAACTATGACTATAAAATACCAAATCGAAAGACTGATATAATTGGTTCAACTATGACTATAAAATCAAAGGAAGAAATATAATTAATTATTAATTAAAATTGTAGCCTCTAAGTACCTAAAAAAGTACCTGTTGCCTTTTCTCTTTGAAAAAAAAGAAAAAGAAAAAAAAGTACCTGTTGGTCCGGCGGAGGGTGAAACTTGAAAGTTGTTGGGTTGAATCTCCAAAGATACGATCGAGTTGAGAAAAATCGGCGTGACTTTAGAATACAAATATGTCAGCCAATATATATATATATATATATATATATATATCAGAAGAAAAATCTCTAAGTCCCTTTAGGACAAGGATGGGAGAAGAAATCTCAAGTCCAGATAAAAATTGGAGAAGCATCGAATCCTTGCAGGACATGGAATTTTATTAGGGTTTAAATTCTATTAGGATCCTAAAAATGAGTGATTTACTGATTTTAGGGTTCCATTCGGATATGGTGTCACCTAATATTTGAATCATCAAATCCTAATTTACACCCTATTACACCTAATTAGATTTTTATTAATTAATAAATGTTTAATTAGGTGTGGTACGGTGTAAATTAGGTGACACGATCCTAATGGAATCCTAAAATCATCAGGATGATCCTAATAGAATTTAAACTCTGTTAACCCACACATATAAATAGCTAGTGTTACCGGTGTTTAATTATTAAACAGATTATTAAGTTTCACGATATTACCCTTATCGTCGGCCAAAAAGTTTCATCTCTTTCTCCTCTATTCTGGTTGTTTTGCTCGTATAGCCTTGATCAGTTGGACGAGAAAGAATCAGGTAGAGTTCCTTCTCTTTTTATTTTTCTCCCATTATAGCTTATTTCTAAGAATCCCATAATTTGATGCATATAGAGCTTAAATTAATAAATTGTAATCATGCTAGCAACAAATCCTCGGTGGGTTTAATAATTAATATATATAGCCTTACCTTATACCTTGCTATTTAAATTCAACATCACAGATCATGATTAATTCATATATGCATATAGCCTCTGATCAATTTTTTACTATAATTGATAAATCGCTAGTCATTATCAGTTATAACTAGTAATTGATTAATTATGGTAGTTTATGGGTGCTTTTTGCAGACAAGGCAAATTTCAAATATAAATGGCAGCGAAAACAATTGTGGAGGTACTATTACTCAAAGAAGAATATTCATGGTCTAGGCTTCCACCCGACCTTTTAAATTTAGTGTCATCAAACCTATTTGCTAGGGATCTGGCCATGTTCCGAGGAGTATGCAAGTCATGGCACTCAAGTACTGATGCCATTAGGCCTCTGCCACTGCCTCTGGCACTCAATTCCCAGCCCTCTCCCTCTCCCTCTCCGTATTTGTTGTCACTCTTGGATAATGGTACTTTTAGATTCTTCCACCCTCTATACAAGGGCGTTTACCAAGTAGATTTTCCAGAATTATCCGGCTCACGAATTCGGTTTTCAAAACATGGTTGGTTGCTTTTGACCCGAGAAGATCACAGTGTTGTCTTCTTCAATCCCTTCACAAGGGAAAAGAAACAACTTCCCAATTATCCAGATCACTTTGGTGGTGCAGTTGCTTCAATGGGCTTTTCATCACCTCCCACTTCCTCAACTTGGTTTGTCATTGGAATTACGACACACGCTGACTTTTTTTACCTTTTCAAATGTGGTGAAGAGAGTTGGCAAGTTCATGACTTGTATAGTACCACCACCAATCTGTTGTTTATTGTATCTAATTGTCCCCCCATATTATACGAGGGACATTGTTATATCATGGGAGTTCTAGGAGATATAGGCGTATTCAATATTGATGAGAGTATTGAGGGTGAGGCTGAGTGGGACGGCGACGGGGATGGGGATGGGGATGGGGATGGGGACGGAGACGGGGAGGATGGGGAGGGGGAGTGGGACGGTGAGGGTGAGGGTGAGGGTGAGGGTGAGGGTGAGTGGGACGGGGACGGAGAGGATGGGGAGGCCGGAGAGTTGATTTATCCCCCAAAAGTTCATCCCATAGCTCAATTGAAGCTAATTCGTTGTAGTGACGAAGAAGCAGAAGTATTTGAGACTTATGGCATCCGTCGAGGTTTCATGGCAGAAAATGAAGATGATGGTGAATTGGTAGTTGTTTATGTGTCGTCTGAAGAAGAGAAACAAATCTATGTGAGGAGGTTGGATCTTACGACATGGAAATGGCGACGAAGAAAGGGTCCGAAGTTGGGTGATAAAAATAAAATGCTTTATGTAAGTATGGGGGCATCCATTTTACAAACCGCTGGCGCTGATGAAGCCGCCAGAGGAATGGACAATAAAATTTACCTTCCCAGAGTTACCAAGGAAAATAGTTGCTTGTTCTACTCACTGGCTACTGCAAAATACTCTTCCTTCGAAGGTAATTATTCAAGTGGAATTCCCTTTTTCACAAAGTACCTGCCAAATTCTACTTGGATCCATCCCAATTTCACGTTGCTCAATCAAGAGTTAAATTAGTTATAAATGTTTGTGGTAGAAAATATTCACAGCTCTATTTGTATTTGCAGCCCGTGCAAAATTGTCAAGGACTAATAATTAATGGATTCCAAAGAATGCTATGAACTGTTTAAAGAACCTGGAGAATAAAAGCAAATGGGGATGTTTAGTCAAAGATTATACTAACATATAATGAGCAAGAGTTTAGAAAAAATGGATTGCTTCAATTTATGCTTACCTGCTAGCAGCTGGAGCAAAGCCAATTGTGTAGTATGTCAGGATGATCCATATGGTAGGCCAAATGCCCATGCAGGATAAAACAAGAAGTCCCTTTGTTTATAGAACACAGGAAGCCTGAACAATTCCCAATTGGAAATACCATGCTTTTCTGTTACTAAAGCAACAGGGTGGGTTCTAGATTTAATTGGGAATTGTTCAGGCTTCCTGTCTTCTATAAGGTCTGATTCAAGCTGCTGGCCAGTGTGGAAACTGGAAAGAGACACTGGAAAGAGTTGAAACCGCAGACGAAATCATCACTTGAAACATATCTGTAAGGCTGGTCCTTATTGAACCAATATTGTTCTTGGTCTTTCTTGGAAGTCACTTCTTGCAGAAAGTCAGCAACTCCCTTTCTTTCAGGGCATTTGAAGCCCATGTATTCAAAGAACTCGAGGACATTCTCGCGAGGACCCTGTTAGACAATCTGACCCTCTGAAAGTAGGATTATGTCATCGAAAAGATCATACGTCATGATTTCCATTTGACTACAAAGATTTCTGTTTTGTTTTGATATATTTTTGTTGGTTGTTTTCGGATTTATGGAACTCTTTCCGGTTTCCTTCAAATTTGAGCTGATTTTGAGCATAATAACAGTGGGTTTATCTTGTTTGTTTTAGGGCTGAGATTTGGTTTGGTTTATTTTAAAGTAGAACAATTTTGATTAATTAAGCAAAATTAATTAATTCTCTTAGAGGTAGTATCCACCCATGAGTCCATTAAATCTTTAAAAATACAAATTTGATATATATTGTCATCATAATATAAATACTCATATGCTAGTGACTTCGTTTTTTTTTTCACTAGTGTCCTGGCTCGTTTCCGGCATTTATAGTGGTTGCATGATTGGGAAAAAGTAAGTTGCTTTGGGGAATTCAATGTGATCAAAATTGATCTGAATTCTTAGGCTTAGACTAATATCTTATCTAACATATGAATTCTTAGGCTTGTTAATATTGATTGGGATGTTTTGCATTAGCATTGAGATTGTAATTGGAACCCAAGATTTTTTGTTGTTAAGAATGTTTATTAATAGTTGTGGGGTTTGGTTTAATTTCATCACTTGTGTTGTGTGATTACTAACGATTGATGTTTATCAGGGTCCTTGTGTAAGCTTGGATAATGACAGACTAATGACTCAAGTCTTAAATTTTGTAAAATGACAGAAATAGTTCAGAGTGAAAATTTTCAAACAGTAAGGTTAATATACATAGCAAAAAAGAAGAAAAAAAATTAAGAGAATGTAACATTTTCAAATCGACTGCAAAATCTTGATTGCTATAGTGATGAGTAATTCATATTCCTAAGAAAAAGTTTCAATGCAAGCAACATATCAAATAATTAATTTTGATTAATTAAGCAAAAATAATTAGGTTAAAGAGTTAAATTCATTGGTTTGTTTTAAGTCTTTATGAATACAGTTGATAATAATTAAGTTACTTTCAAAATTTGTTAGTTTGGGCAACGAGGATCATTGGAGCAACAACATGGGTTTGCCAGGAACAGGATATGGGTCATTGAGGAAAATCCACCCCCATTGCAGTCATATGATTCCACTGGCAAGGCTTATATTGACTTACTGTTGAAGCCATCTGAAGATGATATCTGGCCACATAGGTAAGGAAATTGCAGATAAACATTAATAAGTATGATGTAGGCTTGCAATTAACTAATGATTCATTGATTCTTGTTACCATTTTCAGTTTCGAGTTCCGTCTTCGGGTATCTTTAACAGCATATGGGAATCTTAGCTTAATATCAAGAATCAAGAATATCAATTGCAAGCCCTTTAGTCATGTGACCCTTTTATATTTTAAGACTTTGCAGTTGGAATGTTTATTTTTATGATGAATGTTTAACTTGCTTTGGATTAAGGTTGTTGACAATAGGTTGGATGCATATTTTGACCAAGTCTTATAGTATGACTTTGGATTTGTTTTATTTGCAAGACATGTTAATGCAAACAACCAGGTTTATGATGAAATGCAAATATTTTGGGATCTTGTTGGTTAAAATGTAATATATTAGGATCTTGCATTAGCTTTTCATATTTTAGTGAAATTAATTTTTGTCCAAAAATAAAATGTTGCTATTTACACTTCGGAAATCCAAAGCTAAAACATAGGGGTATTTTTGGGGATTGTTGGTTGGGCATTACTAAGGGCGGCGCTTTCCTATAGGGTTTAAGTTTAAGTAGAGACCTTTTTTTTTTTAAGTAGAGACCTAATGGCACGTTTGGTACGCTGCATAGAGGGGGAATAGAATGGGGATTCCTTGTGGGTAGGCTATGCATAGGTTTGGTACAACAAAAAGGTGGGGAATACTTTTTCCTTGGCTTAGCCATTCCGTGTTTTCACGGAATGGCCATTACCACCTCCCTCCTATCTTTAGCTATTCCGCGTGGGGGGAATAAAAAGATGGGCAATTTATCCTCCCACAAATGAGTTAATTACACGACTATATATATTTTGTTTTAACTTGCTTGTTCTTTTTTTTTTGTTTCTCTTCTTCGCGTTTTCTCTCCCTCTCATCTGCTCCTCTTTGGCTTTCCAAAATCAATCAAATACACTTCTAAATTTTGCAAATGCTTCGGTTCCTAACTTGAAATTTTTGGTTGCTTTCACCATTTGATGCGGATTTATCTTATTTTTTAGAAATTTCAAGTTAGGAATCCTATTACAGACAAACCCTAGATTTATGTTCGCCACTTTCAGTCACCGTTTCCTCCTCTACAAATCTGAGTCGATTCAGATTGGAAGATTAACTAACGACTGCTTCTGGGTTTTCGAAAGAGAAGATGTCAGACCTAGACAGGCAAATAGAGCAACTGAAGAAGTGTGAACCTTTGAAAGAATCTGAAGTGAAAGCCCTTTGTCTTATAGCCATGGAAATCCTCGTTGAAGAAAGTAATGTTACTGTAAGTATTTACATATTCTCATATTCTCATATAATGGGTTTATTTCTTGTTTGATTATGTTGATGGGTTCCTTCTTTATTATGCTATTGGGTCTGTTTATATTAGGTTTTGCAAGTATTCTTGTTTGATTATATTGTTTTGGTCAATGGCTTTTTCTGTTTGATTTTTAGTGACATTAAACCTTTGGTTATGTATTATCTTGTGTATTTTGTAATTGGGGCAAGAAAGTAGATGGAATTAGCAATGGTTTTGAAGGAGATTTGATGAAAGAAATTTGTCTCTTTTCCAAGCATTAGATGCTGGGATTTTGTTAGGATGATAAATTCATTTAATTAAAAGGAACAAAACGATTATGTCTTGGGGAATTGAACAGGGGTGAAAGTCAGTGATGGAACGATTATGCCTTCTAGGTTTTCAAATCCTTTGCAGTGGAGAAGAAATGTGAATCTTTTTTTTTTTTTTTGCTGCACAAACTTGTTATGACATTCATCTTTCCTGGTCATGGGTTTCCTTATTTGTTTTGAACAGTTTCCATGATAATTTTGATTAGTACTATACTTATATAGGGTAAAAGAGGGGAAAAGGGAAGGCTATTAAGAGAAATTTGGAAGCCATGTCCTTATTGAGTTGGTGCTATGTTCATAGTCATCCATGACTGATGCAGCGGATTTTTAATTAGTTTATTTTAATTATTTCTGTTTTATTTTATTTGGTTATGAGTCTTTTACTTTATCCTTAAGTCATTAGGATTTTAATATTTTTGGGTTTTTCCTAGAAGGATTAGGTTTTACTTTCCTACCAGAAAGGTTTTACTATTCCTACCAGGATTAGGATTTAGGTTAAGTGTTTACTATATAATGGCTGTTAGGCAGCAAACTTTGGTAGGTTTTTTTTTTATATATTTTATGAAATCAGAATTATTCAGAGGTTTTCAACCCTAATTATCCTTGTTTCAATTCAATCAAAATTCAGATCTAGCCTATTTTGTTTAAGTTTTTGCTAGTTCTAACCTTCCGCTACGTCAATTGGTATCATGAGCCATAGGAAATCGTTCCTATCGTAATTTTCTGTTAGGAAATTATGTCTGGTCGTAGAGGTCAAGGTAGAGGCAACCAACAAAACGAGTTGGCTGAGATAAGGAGAGCGATTGAGGACTTGACCCGGGCTGTACAAGCCTTGCAGCGTCAGGAACCGGTGGAAACCCGAATGGAGATTCCGGAAGGTGACCACAAACCCCTTGAGATTTTAGATATCGAGGATAACAATCATTTTCATGAAGCTGGAACCGTAATTCAAGCGGCAAGAGGTGGACTGAATGTGGATTGCTGGATCGATGAAATTGATTATGAAAATATTTTTCATGAAACTGGAATCGCAGATCAGGTGGCACGAGGTGGATTGGAAGAGGAAATTGAAAAAGAGAATCCTTTTTCATGAAACTGGACCCACAAGTCAAGCGACACGAGGTGGATTGGATATGGATTGGTGGGTAGATGATGAGTTAGAACCTGTTTATGATGAGTATGACGAGGAGGAAGATTCCGATCTCTTTGTTTGTGAAGGAGAAGATTCTGATCTCTTTGTTTGTGAATGAGAGAATTCTGATTTTGTCATTAATGGAAAAAGTATGGAGAATACTGTTTTGACAGAGGTTGTATCTGATATTGTGCAAACAGATTTTAGTTGGCTAGTTGATCATGATATGAATCAAAAGAAGCCAAATAAGAAGTACTTTTGCAAGAAAAACACTAAGGATACTTTGCATAAGTTAGCACCAAAGAAAATTATAAAAGCTGGTGGAATTTTGAGTAGCAATGCAAAAGAGAAGCTGATTTTAGTTGATCCATACATCTACAGGAAGTATATTAAGATCAACTTGAAAGGTGGATATCACCAAATTAGAATGAGGAGTGGAGATGAATGGAAGATAGCTCTCAAGACTCCAGATGGGTTATTCGAATGGTTGGTGATGCCGTTTGGTTTATCTAACGCTCCTAGCACATTCATGCGAGTTATGACAGAGGTATTGAAGCCTTTCCTTAATTCTTTTGTTGTGGTTTACTTTGATGATATCTTAGTTTATAGTCGCACAAAAGAAGAACACTTGAAGCATTTGCGACAAGTTTTTGAAGTGCTCCAAAAGGAACAGCTTTATGTAAATCTGAAAAAGTGCAGCTTTATGCAATTTGAAGTTGTGTTTCTGGGTTTCATTGTGTCGGAAGAAGGATTGAAACCAGATCCGGAGAAGGTTCGTGCTATAGCGGAATGGCCAGAACCTAAATCTGTAAAAGAGGTTAGAAGTTTTCATGGTTTAGCATCTTTTTATAGGAGATTTATTAGAAATTTCAGTCCTGTTATGAGTCCAATAATTGAAACTTTGAAGAAAGGTGAATTTGAGTGGACACGTACTGTAAAAAGGGCTTTTGAGAGGGTTAAAGGTTTGTTGACGGAAGCTCCTATTCTTGCACTACCAGATTTTGACAAGTTATTTGTCGTTGAATGTGATGCTTCACATACCGGAATTGGAGCAGTTCTTAGTTAAGATGGAAGGCCAATAGAATTTTTCAGTGAGAAGTTGACAGATTCTAGACGTCGTTATTCAACTTACGATCTAGAATTCTATGCTTTGGTGAGGGCAGTTCGACATTGGCAACATTACTTGGCTTATTGAGAATTTGTTGTCTATTCTGATCATCAAGCTTTGAAATATTTAAGTTCCCAAAAAAAGCTTAATGATAGACACGCAAAGTGGAGTTCTTTTCTTGATGAATTCAATTTTGCTTTGAAAAACAAGTCTGGTGAGTCTAATACAGTGGCTGATGCTTTAAGTCAAAAGAATTTGTTTTTATCTGTATTGAGCACTCAAATTACGGGTTTTGAAGAGTTAAAGCAACAATATCCTACTGATCCTTATTTCAGCAAGGTATTGGCTGATTTACAAGATTCAACACATGCTGGAAATTTTCCTTTTAGGTTGCATGAAGACTATTTGTTCAAAGGAAATCAATTGTGCATTCCAGAATGGTCTCTGAGGGAACAAATTATTAAAGAACTTCATGGAAATGGTTTGGGAGGACATTTTGGCAGAGACAAAACTATGGCATTGGTGGCTGATAGATATTTTTGGCCAAGGATGCGTCAAGATGTGGAGAGGTTTGTGAAAAGATGCTCAGCATGTTACTTGTAAAGGAAGTGTTCAAAACACGGGGCTGTATACACCTTTACCTGAGCCTGATGCTCCATAGATTCATTTGAGTATGGATTTCGTTTTGGGACTTCCGAAAACAGCAAAGAAATTCGATTCTATTTTTGTTGTGGTAGATCGTTTTTCGAAAATGGCTCATTTTATTCCATGTTTTAAGACTTCTGATGCAGTTCATATTGCTGAATTATTTTTCCGCGAAGTTGTGAGGTTGCATGGAGTTCCAACTTCTATTGTTTCTGACAAAGATGTGAAGTTTATGGGACATTTTTGGAGGACTTTGTGGAGGAAATTTGGGACTGAATTGAAGTATTCAAGCACTTGTCATCCACAAACGGATGGACAAACAGAAGTTATGAATAGAAGCTTGGGTAATTTGCTGCGATGTCTTGTTGGGAATAATCCGAAGACTTGGGATTCTGTTATACCGCAAGCTGAATCTGCTTACAACAATTCAGTGAATCGGAGTATCAAGAAGACACCTTTTGAGGCTGCATATGGATTAAAACCTCAACATGTTCTTGATTTAGTTCCTTTACCGCAAGAAGCTAGAGTGAGTGATAAAGGAAAGGAATTTGCTGATCATATTCGAAAGGTTCATGAAGAGGTGAAGGCTGCTTTAAAAGACAGCAAATTCTTCTGAGGCAAATAAGCATCGTCGGCAACAGGATTTTGAAGAAGGTGATCAAGTTCTTGTTTATTTGAGAAAAGAGAGATTTCCAAAGGGGGCTTATCACAAACTCAAGAACAGAAAGTTTGGACCGTGTAAAGTGTTGAAGAAAATTAGCTCCAATGCTTATGTGATTGAGTTACCATCAGATTTGCAAATCAGTCCAGTTTTTAATGTTTCAGATTTATATACATTTGATGGAATTGATGATGGGACTGCATTTAGCATCAAGGAACAAGCTCAACAGTTGCCAACTGCGAAAGGTGATGTTTTTGAAGATGTTTTGGATGTTAAAGAGGTTCGATCAAGGCGAGGACATATGTACAAGAGGTTTTTGGTGAAATGGCTAGGAAAACCAGCAACCGAAAGCACCTAGATTGCTGAAGAAGAGCTGAAGCGAGTTGATCCAGAAATTTATGAGTTCATTAAGGCGTACTCGTCGGAGCCGAGTCTTTTTCAAACCCGGGGAGAATGATGCAGCGGATTTTTAATTAGTTTATTTTAATTATTTCTGTTTTATTTTATTTGGTTATGAGTCTTTTACTTTATCCTTAAGTCATTAGGATTTTAATATTTTTGGGTTTTTCCTAGAAGGATTAGGTTTTACTTTCCTACCAGAAAGGTTTTACTATTCCTACCAGGATTAGGATTTAGGTTAAGTGTTTACTATATAATGGCTGTTAGGCAGCAAACTTTGGTAGTTTTTTTTTATATATATATTTTATGAAATCAGAATTATTCAGAGGTTTTCAACCCTAATTATCCTTGTTCCAATTCAATCAAAATTCAGATCTAGCCTATTTTGTTTAAGTTTTTGCTAGTTCTAACCTTCCGCTACGTCAATGACTCTTAATAATTTTATCATTATAAAATTTAATTTTGCTGGCATAATTATTGAGTTTATTATCTAGTACTAGTATTGGCTTAAATAAAAGGTTACTAGTTTTAATTGTATGTATATATTTCTTTACAAGTCTTGTCTTTTATGTAGTACTATACTTATATTTCAGATTTCTGTTTTTAATCCCAATATTCTCATGTGATTTTGTATGGCAATTGATAAACAAACTCTGCCTTATGCTAACTTTTCTTCTATTATGTGCTTGTTTATAGGGTATAACTAAACACATATTCATCTCATTATTGATTTTAATTTGACATTGAAAACATGCATGTTTTATAAATTGCCCACTGGCCACTCTTAAGTCGATTTGCAAACATGCATGTTTCTAAAACATGGGATTAAATATATAACTTGTAAGTTATAACAAAATGATTGAGGTGTAGGCATTTTCTGTTCCTTTTACGTTTGGAGAATCATTTGAGCTTTGCGGGAACTAAAGATGTGGTCAAGGAAGAAAATTCTACCATGTGCAGCTGTACAATCAAGTTCTTTTGATCTTAGTACCTAATGGAGCACTAGAAGTTGACTTGAACTTGAGTGATACAACTTGATTTGGGTTTCTATTGAGTTTGATTCTTCAGCATGTGCACTGGAATTTGATAAAATTAAGAAAAGTTTGAGTGAGGCAACTGTTCTTTAATTTTGTAAGATGTAGAAGCTGTATTTGAAGAAATTCTTTGTTTGGTAATGTTGTTGGCTTCCATGTGCTTGTTGCACTTGCTGCCATATGAACACATTGTACTTGTTTTAGAACACAGGAAAATGTTTATATAAGGTTCCACCTTTGTTTTGTAATGATATGGATTTGCACATTTGCTTGGTGTATGCTATGACATTTTTGTTTTCAAAAAAAATATATGCATCACATGTAAAATAATGAGTATATATATATATATTATAAAATTAATATGAAAACAGAGTAAAAAAATGAAAACTGAAAATAATATTAATTGTCTAATTATAAGTTAATTATACATAGTCTTTAATGATTATAAAGTAAGGGTAATTTGGTCCTTTTAATTGTTATTCCTTTCCTATTCCAGAACATTTTTCCTCAAGCCAAACAATTTCATGACAACACCCTACATATTACAAACCACCAACCAAATCAAATAATACATATTCTATTCTATTCCCTATCTATTCTATTCCCAAGGAATCATTTTTCCATTCCCCCTCCATTCCATTCCGCATACCAAATGTGCCGTAAAAGAACAGAAAAAGGGAAAATAATGAAAAATTGAAAATGGACCCCAATTGTAGGGTTCCATGTCTGTGCAAAAATTTTAATATTTGTAGATTTTCGAGCGTTTTCATTGAGTTGGTTTTCCAACACCAGTCGCTGTGCAATCCCTTGCCATGGGCCCAGCAGCGCGTAAGATTTTTTAAATCTTAGAATTAATTTAAATGCAATCTGGTTTCTTGAATTTTGAGATTTTTTCTGCATTATTTTATATTTTAATTGAAATTGAGGCAGACTAGATTTAGAACTTACCCCCTGATTGGATGTATAATCTACCTGATAATGATATGTCGAGTCTTTTTGTAAATTTTTTTTCGAGTTATATATATATGGCTACTGGAGCCTTTGTCTTTGAGCAAAAAAACTTTTCAGAATTTTAAATGTTTATACAAAATTGTTACACACCACCATGTGTTTGATAAAATTACTATTTTAAATGTTTATGCAAAATTGTTACACACCACCATGTGTTTGATAAAATTACTGACATATAATTACAAAACTTGGTTACAAAAGCATGAAAAGTTGAAAACCACTGGAAGTGGATTAATGTCTCTCTTTCTGTCTGCACACTGCCAGGTGGTGGTCTATCATAGCCCAACAACTTTCTGGGAGAATAGATAGTGATGTCAAAATTTACTGGAACACTAATATGAAAAAGAAGCTTTTTGAAATGGTATTGATAAAAACTCAAGTTCTTTGGTTCCAATCTAGTTTGTGCCACTGCCACCTCATGTAGATGCTGCTGATTATAGAAAAAGCTTTGTGGATGAACAACATGATATGCAAGCCAACAAAACAAGCTAGGTTACAACAAAGACAAGAAGTTATCGTGATGAATTATTAGTAATGAATTTCTTCAGGACAATTCCGGTCCAGCTGAAGATGATAATGAACGAGAATTGATAATGCATATTAATAATGTATTAACCAGAATTGAAAATTCTGTCAAAGAAGGTTACCTGCAGATAGAAGAGCACCCAGTACCATGTGCTACAAGTAACCAAATCATTTTGGAAAAATGAAAATTACATAAATCATGAACATTAATAAATTGATAAATGTTTGATATAATTATAGGTAAATAGACAGTTGAATTAGATATGGATAGTTAGCTTGCCTTGATGACTTGAATGAATGTGAAAAGTACCCAAACAGTTGCCAGCACCAAAAGTCTTTTCCACCTTAGATTGAGACATAATATTTGCTGAAATATAATGAAGGAAATTGTTTTAGTTTCTCTTCTGTTTGAGTATTAGAAAATTAATCAAATCTTAAAGCCAAATTTTCACTTACCAGTTCTGATTTTTCTTCTTTTGGAATCAATGGTTCATACTCTGTATCAAAAAAATTAAGAGGGTTAATATCTTATCTAATCTGTCTTAAAATAAATTCATAATGCATCAACAATATAACTTACGTTCACCCCTGAAATTAACATGAGTTTCTTGTTGCTTGTTGAATTCTTTCTGCTTATCACAAAAGACAAAAAAACAATTAAAACAATTATTAATATTTTTACTTTTTGTAAATACATAAACTTGAGATTAACTCAAATAATTGAACTTTTAAACCATGAAGGTATAGAACTTAAAAGTTAAAACCTTAAATAAGTTGTATAATTAATGTCAAATTTAAGGAATCGATATGGAGAGACTAATTGTGTTTTCTATAGTATAAATTTAATATAAAGTTATCGAACAAATGTCACAAAAAGAGTTATTTGAAAGACTAATATAAAATAAAAATATTGTTAAAGACAATATCGGCCTTCTTAAATTAAATTAATGAATTTCTTATAACTATTTTATCAAAAATGTTATAATTACAATTGGAAAAGAATTTTTATTAATCCTAAATTATAAGAATAAAAATAAAAATTTTATTTAAACTTCGAAAAACGCAAACTTGAATGACTCGAATCAAATTTGAAACCCGAAATGACCCGACTATTCAACCTAAAAAAATGAACTGTAATGATCCGAATCCGAAAACCCAAGGTTCAAACCCGGAATTATCCAAACCGCAGGACCCGAAACCGAAAACGACTCGAACCCGAAAACCCGAGATTCAAACCCGAAATTATCCAAATCGTATGACCCGAAACCGAAATCGACCCAACCCAGAATTGACCCGACATTTGAACGACCCGAATCCAACCTAACCCGAAACCGAAAACTAACCGAACCCGTATGACCCGAAACTGACCCAACCCAAATCCAACCCGACCCGCCCATCTGGCAGTTCTAATTACCATTACACCAAAATATTGATATATTTTCCCTATACCACCAATTAGGGATTATTTGAATTGCAATACACTAACTGGAATTCTCCCTATAAAATATACAAACTCTAGAATATTCCTTCAGAATTCACCTCGACGGCTACACGACTCCTCTGACCACACCTTGACAGATCTCGATTTTCTTTGAAAATGGCCATCTACCCCTACTGCAACAGAGAGTTGTTGAACCCGAGCCTGCAAGATTTTGCTTCACACGTCAATCGATGCATGGTAAGTTCTCGATAGATCTAATATTTTCGTAATTAGGGTTTAGGATGATTCGAATGATCTCTAAAAAATATAAATTGGAATATTTGTCGATGTATTGATCTCTTGATTGCTCATTAGATGAATCCCCTTATTCGATTGAACAACAAAAATACGTAGTTTGCTTCTTATATGGTTTTCCCAATTGGTTTACTTGTCTTTTCTTGAAATATATAGTATTCTATTCTTTCATGTTACCAGTAATAGAGTGCTGGAGAAGTTGAAAAAGGTGAAAAGTTGGATAAAAGTGAAAAAGTAGGAAGAAGCAAAGGGAATCTGGTATTTATACCTTTGAAATCCCAAAGAGGGTTTTGATCGTACGTACCAAGATAAGCCACGTAGTTCATCCATAACACGTGTCAGAAAATGAAGCCTGCCAAAAATTCGAGGACTCTTGTTATCATCTGGTTAATTAAACATGATTGAGCTAAAAACAACCCTATTTTTATGGCTATTTTACTATGTTTTTGGATCCATTTATGCTTAAATATATGCTATTTTGATAATATTTGGGTTTTTAGTCTTTAAGTGATGTGAAATTGAGAAATTGTTATTTTTCACTATTTTTGGAGCTATTTTGATGACTTTTTACACAGATTTGAGCAAAGTAATTTTGAGCATAGATTTGGAGATTCGAAGTTCGTTTTTGAAGACCATTTGAAGATAAATTGGAGACTTGAAGACTATTGAAGAATTATTTCAAGAGCAAGAATTGAAGATTGGAGCTTAAATTGCGAAGGATTGAAGACAAGCCATGGATAAGCCTTAAGCTTTAGTATTTTTGGATATTTTATATGGGTAAATACTCAGCCCATATAAGTCATTAATTGGAATTAAAATCTCAATTAATGACTCCTATATCCAAGGAAATATCGAAATCCCGTAGATTCCCGATTCTAGTCCTAACAGGATTAGGATTCAGCGCAGTTTTGGTAGAAAAATCATAACTTTCTACTCAGACCTCCGTTTGAAACCCATGAGTACTCGTTGGAAACTAGCTCCGAGATCTACAACTTTCCTTTGAAGTCCAAGACCCAGTTCTGCCGTTTTCAAGCCCCAAATGCCGTCGAAGTCCCTGCACGAATTAAGGATTTTTTTCAGGATCCTATTTTAACTTGGATTCTACTCTAGGAAGACTTTTAATCTAACTTGGAGTCTAAGTTAGACTCAAAACCGACTTAGACCTCTTTCCAAGTTAGAATTGGAATTCCTAGGGTTATTTCCACTATAAATAGTCACCTCCTGTAACACAAATCACATACCTTCACATAATTCTCTTTAGATTTAGTTTTCTTCTAGTTTTTTAGGCAAGGGTGCCGCCACCCTCTCTAGCCATAGAGGGGTGCGACATACCTAGGTATTTTGCAAGTAGATTTCATCCCCTTCTAGTCCTGTAAGTACTCTTATGCCGCTCATGGATTTTACCAAATCCATGAGTAGCTAAATTCTTAATACTTCTGATCCTTTGGTGAATTCAATCAATTAAATATGGTGAGATTTCTGTTCTTATAATTTGGTATTTTATTCTTGATAGATAGCATGTTAAACTCTGTTTTAATTCTACAATCTTGATTTTTATTGATTTATTGTGGCCACTAAAGAGGTAATTTGAGAGATTGTTGGCTAGATCAGACAACAACGGTTGACGCCTGAGTTTGATTGTATGTAGCGAGTTAACCACGCTCACCGGCGAGGTTAATTGGGTTTGCATGCCAGTGATCAGATTTATCTGGTTGTTGTATGGTTTTATTTATTAAGCATGTGTGAAAGAACTAATAAAAGTTGATCTTAATGCTTTGAATCCTAGCAAAATTTTAAGGCTTGACGGCTAATTGATTAGTTAGGAGGAAAAGGGGTAATTTAAGACTTGACGGCTAATCTTATCTAAATAGCATGTTAGGTTTTCCCTATACCAGTTATCATCAAGAATTTAATATTGAATTTATCTTTTAAATCAAGGACCCATAATTAATTTGATTGTTTTCTACCATTGGTGAAGAAGTATACCCTTAATTATTGTTTTCTTTCTTATTTGCCTTAGACTTAGATTTAATTTATTTATTTTGTTTTCTAGTTTAATTGTTTTCTGTTTAATTGCTTTCTGTCAACCTCTGCTTTTACGTATTGTTTTGAGAGATTTTAAGGACTGAATTTTCGGATAAAGTCTAGCACCCTTCTCTGTGGGATCGACCCCTACTTACCATATCTACTTAGTTAGGAGTTTGTTGGGATATTATTTTTATGATTGCTGACGACCGGTCAAAACACTACTACTATATATATCTATATATATGTGGGGGTTAATAAAGTTCCTTGGCCGGCAAGGATTTCATAACTTCTTCAATCCTTATCCTACAAGGACTTGAGATTTCATCTCCAATCCTTGACCTAAAGGGACTTGATTTTTCTTCTGAGCCACATGTTTATATATGTCCACATATAGGATTTGGCTGAGATATTCGTATTCTAAAGTCACGCCGATCGACTTGCTCAAGGAGATTCAACCAACAACTTTCAAGTTTCACCCTCCACCGGAACCAACAGGTAGTTAGAGGCTACAATTATAATTATATTATATTTCTTCCTTTGATTTTATAGGTATAAGCAGAATTAAGTCCCATAGTTATATCAATCACACGATTTGGTAGTGATTTGTTTATCGTTACTCTATGTTATTATTATTGTATTGAAGCTATGGAATTGGAAACATCAAAAGAGGAACAAATTCCTTGGTCACATCCCTTGGCTGTTATTCGTGGGAGAAAAGATAAAGATAGGCTGCAGACGTCGACGACATTTTATGATATATCGACAAACCGATGCATCAGGAAATCGATACCAGAGATGCGTAACAAGATTATTTGCTCGTCCTCCTTTTATGGATGGTTGGTACTGAAAGATGTAGACTCAAAAGAATATTGCCTATTTCACCTCGAGTCCAAGAATAACATTAAGCTCCCATCCGTACAACCCCAACAAGGATTTTTCTTCTTGTCTTCGCCCCCAACCAACGCCGATTGTCGAGTAGTGTTCTATGATGAGACAATTGATAATGTTGTTATAATTTGCAAACCTGGCGATGATAAATTTGCAATACAAGAGGTGGGTCATAAATTTAATCAATATGCGGTGCATCAAGGAACATCATACTGTTGGCGAGAAGATAGGACCTTAGCTAGAATTGAGTTTGATGGTTCAAAGATTCAAATGTCAAATATTTTAACTATGGAATATTTATATTCACCAGATATCTTTCAATGTGGACTCTATTTGGTGGGATCCCACGATAACCTATATCTCTTAGAGAAGATATATTTCGGTTTTATCGATGAGTTTTCTACATTTAGGGTTAATCGAATGGATTTTGCAAGAAACCAATGGACAAGGGTGAGGAGCATTGGTGAAGCAGCTATTTTTGTTTCCGCTCATATTTCAATTTTATGACTTGCGGAGGAATATGGAGTTGAACCAAATTGTATCTACTTTTTTGAGGCTGGGGATAGATGCGTATACAGGTTCGACTTAGAGGTTGAAACTCATGAAATCATCAGTTTGCCTTGTCCTACCATAAGTCGTTTAGATTCTAGCCTCCATTGGATCATCATGTAATTGTAATTTTTCCTCTTCAATAAAACTGATATGTAGGCTTTTCTGTTTATAAATTAGTTACCGAAAACTCATTTGTATATATGTACAACTTGGTCTTCGCGTTGGAATTATGGACACTTCCATTTCTAAACTTCTTCCGAGATTATTTACAATTTGGTAATGCTACGTTGCGCGAGTTATTGCTTCATATGCAATGTCTTAACAGGCAAAGATAATAGATGAAACCTGCAGCAACGGAAAGCTAGCTGCATTTTAATTAACTTACATATATATCATCAAAAAGCTCATATAAGAATTCTACTAATTATATACATAAAAAAAAAGCCAAGTGTTTAGGTCTTAATTGAGGTGCTATGAGCAAAGGATGTACATTTCGTTTTGACGGTCAACTAACAAAAGGAGCAACCTGGAAACACAAAAGGTCACAACCAGGCTAATTTGTTTCCATCAATTTCACTGTCAATAACATAGTCATAAGAAAGGTTGAGCTATACTGACCTTATCGGATGAAGCAATGTCAACTTCTCAATAAACTAAAATTCATGAGCTATATAGGAAAACGTACGTAAGCCCAAGGTTGATACTAAATCCAAGGCCAACAAAAATCCAAGGCAGGCCAACAATTAAAGCCCAAGCCAATAACCGGACAAAACATACACACAAACCCAAACCCAAAGCAGCACAACTCAACAATGGAAAAACAGAGCATGCCCAAAATACTTCATCCAGATTGGTCCCACAGAAAGGAAGACAGGTGGCGCATGGAGATTGGAAGAAATGAAAAGTTAAATGCTACTTATTACTCTCTCAGTCCTCAATTAGATGTCCACTCTTGGTCAACAAACACTAAACTTTGACCATTACTTAAAAAAATTATGTAAAATTTAATTTTAAAAAAATATGTGTTGAAAAGTTTGTAATTCAAAGTTTACAAGTGTTATTTTTAAAAATTATTTTGCTTAATATATTTTATATAAACAATGGTCAAAATTTAATGTTTGTTGACCAAAAGTGGACATCTAATTGGGAACGGAGGGAGTATTAAGTTCTAATTCTTAACAATTACAATACCATATTTATCAGAACCAGTAAACCAATGACCCGACACCTTAAACGATTCAATGTCTAGTCCGGTTTTAATAGTATAGTAACTATACCATTCGCCTTATGTGAACACACCACATTGGTCGAAATTCATCTGCTCGCAAGACAAAAAAAAAACATGATCCAATTTATATGGCACAATCCAGGAACAATGAAATTTTTTTGATTATTAAGGTGTGTTAGCCAGGAGCTAACATTCCACAGTCACACCCCACAGACAAAAAAAATCTTTTACTGACAGTTGGTGGTGTTAGCCAGGAGCTAACATTCACAACCCAAACATTTTTTTTTTATTCTTACAGGACACTGAAATTTTGGGTTTGGTCAATTAGGTATTGACCAAATTCCTCATTTACATTTTTTATGAACAATATATATATATATATATAATAATAATAATAATAATAAAAATAGCCTTTCTTTGGGAATTCAAACCTTTGCTGACTCTAATTACAATCAACACTTGTCCTTTCCCAATATTCTGTTTCTGATTTCTTGCTTTCTTTCCAAACTTGTTGCCATTCTTTCTTTTTTTGCATCTTGGTCAACGATCATTGACTGCTGCAAAAATCTAAGAATCCCATGAATTCATGGTTTTGAATCATTTTAATGCTTGTCTCAATGCCTATGACTCCTGTTTAAGATATCAAGCAAAAGGATATCAGTCATCAAATTTTGATTATTTTTGACATTAAATTTGAAGTGAAATTAGAGCACTTACCCATTGTGAGAGCACTTGCAAAGATGACACCAGAGAGGATGAATACAATAATTGAAGCTCTTCTTAGGATGGTTATAAGTTTTCTTACAAAATATTGTCCCCAGAAGCCAGCCAAAATTGATACTCCCATCAAATACAAAGCTGGAAAATGAAAAATTTTAATCCAATTATGCTCAAATCATGAGTTTCAGGATATAATATACTAAAAGGGGAAAATATATAGAAATGAGACTTACCATAAGGGATAGGGAACCTCTTGAGCAAGTAGAATTCTATTACTGATAATGATGAAGAGAACATCATTACAAATGTTGCTGTTGCACTAGCAACCTGTCAAATGATTGCAATTGTCAAAGAATTTTATAATTCAGCCATGAAAATTCGACACGAAAATTATGGATCACAAGAAAACTAAATGCCCTCAGAGCCACAAAACAGGAAAGTTCGTTTGATTGAAATAGCTAATATAGAAGACAAAAGCATCAAAGTTGTGATAGTAACATGACATTGATACAATGATGTTGATGTCAATGTTTAAAAAAATTACCTGTGGAATGACACCAATTTCCAGAAGAAGAGGCCCCAAAATGAATCCGCCGCCGGAACCAAGCAAGCCGCCTACCGTGCCTCCCAAGATACCACAGAGTGCACAGAATGCAATGTTCATTGGACTCCATTGAATTGAAGCTTCACAAATTGCTTCTGTGTTCCCTGTGCTCATTCTCTTCTTGTGTTCTTTGTATAACTTGATTGCTTCGTACCCGAAAACGAATACTGCTATGGGAAACTGAACATATAAAAAAAAAAAAAACATATATTTGTCTCAAGGATTGAATCAAGAAAGAACATATTAATAATGCATTAACCAGAATTAAAAATCCTGTCAAAGAAGGTTACCTGCAGACAGAAGAGCACCCAGTACCATGTGCTACAAGCAACCAAATCATTCTGGAAAAATGAAAATTACATAAATCATGAACATTAATAAATTAATAAATGTTTGATATAATTATAAGTAATTAGACAGTTGAATTAGATATGGATAGTTAGCTTGCCTTGATGACTTGAATGAATGTAAAAAGTACCCAAACAGTTGCCAGCACCAAAAGCCTTCTCCACCTTAGATTGAGACATAATATTTGCTGAAATATAATGAAGGAAATTGTTTTAGTTTCTCTTCTATTTGAGTATTAGAAAATTAATAATCAAATCTTAAAGCCAAATTTTCACTTACCAGTTCTGATTTTTCTTCTTTTGGAATCAATGGTTCATACTCTGTATCTATCAGAACTGAAATTTTCAAAAATATTGAAGAGAGTGAATATCTTTTCTAATCTGTCTAAAAATTAAATTCATAATAATGCATCAACAATATAACTTACGTTCACCCCTGGAATTAACATGAGTTTCTTGTCGCTTGTTGAATTCTTTCTGCAAATTTTTACAAATTATCACAAAAGACAAAAAACAATTATTAATATTTTTACTTTTTGTAAATACATAAACTTGAGATTAACTCCAATAATTGAGAATTTGAGATCTAACCTTTAAAATTGTCTCTTCCTTCCACATTTCAATTGCCCTATAGAAAGACCTTGAGGAGGTACCTAGTCAATTTAAAAAAAGAAAAAAGAATAAATTCATGTGAACAAAAGATACTCAAGAATTTAAAAAAAAAAAATCTGGGCAATTTAATTAAATGGATGGTTGAACAAATCAAACCTATGAAGAGTATAATAATAAGGACAGTGATGAGCCAGTAAGGAAAAACAACACTCAAGGCAACTCCAACAGTGATGCCAAGCATCAACATAGGCTGGAAAAGAAGAGCTAAATCATAGTCAATTATGGGCACTTCTTTTGTTGGATGTGGCACTCTTAAATTGTACCAAACTGATGATGCTGATGCCCCCATTATCATACCTGCATATAGTTTTTTTTTATTATAATCTGATGTTAAAAAAGGCAAAAAACAAACAATTCTGAAAAAAGTAAACTGGATTTCTTTATTTTTTCTTCATCAAGTCATGAATCTGCAATTGATTTAGATTCACCAACTTTTTCTAGTCAACTCTTTTCTATGTGTTAGTATTAATCATTAAACAGAAACAAACAGGGGAAAAAAAGATTAAGATTAAGAATGGGAAATTAATTCACATTTGGAAATTGCAGCAGCAGATTTGGTATCAAACCCAACAATCAAAGTAAGCATTGGGACAAAAATGCCGCCGCCTCCAACGCCGCCCACGGTTCCACATGCTGATCCCAGAAATCCAATCACCGTCGCCAATATAAGCCTCCAATTCAACTCCAATGGCTAAAACCAAAAAGAAAAAGAAAAAAAAAAACCAGACCACCCATTAAGCAAATCAACTCCATTATTCAGATTTCAATGAAAAATATGAAAGAAAAAATACTTACAGGCCAGATTTTATCAACGGTGGAAAGAGTTGGAGAGTGCAAAAGAGTTGAGTTATTAAGGTACATATTGTTGTTCTTGTTGTTGATGAACAGAACAGAGAGAATGGCTACTGAAAAACCTGACAGAAGATATAAAACAAATCCTCGGGTAGCCATGGCGAAATTGGAGACAAACTTTGCGTTTCAGAAACAAAAAAACAACAAACAAGAAGTGAAGAAACAACAAGAAGAAGAAGGGAAAAGTGTTCTTTCTCAATTGTAGAACTTTAAGAAATAACAATTGGATACGTTACTTCTCTGTTTTATGCTCGAACTAAGAAACAACAAGGGACCTTGAAAACTCAACAAAAGGCTCAAATAAAAAGAGAAAAAAAAAGTGAATTTAATCGTCGTTTTATATAGAATCAGAGAGATTGAATGGAAGGGAAGGCCTCAGATTCACATGCATGTGCTGAGGGCCAAACCAAAGGGCAAGGCAAAATTATTAAGAACAAAAACTGTCAAAAACTTTGGCCGTTTTTATATTAAAAATCACACATGCAATCCCAATCAGAGCGGTCAATACTCAACACCTTCGCCTCCCACAAAATTACTGCGTATAAAGATTAATTAAATGAGAATTTCTAAAGATTTTGATCTGTTAAAAACATTCCATTAAATTAAAAATTGTTTTTTTTGGCAATAAAATTAAAAATTGTTTAAAAAGGTTAAAAACTGAGAAAGACTGTTATGGGTTTTTTTATATTTTCTCCAAAAGAGAAGTGTTCAGATTCCATACGACAATTTGCGATATGGTCATACTTCAGTAGTATCTTTGTCTTGTTCGGATTTGAGTTCAATGATGAAACATGGAAAATATAACAGCTGAAAACAAGGGGTCCCATATTGCTGCCGCCTGCCAGCATTATAGCTAATGATTTCAGCACTTCTGATTCGTTGAATCCATAATTTTTAGGCTAATTGCTCAATTAAGGGCAAAACGTTTCTGTCTCGGCCTAATTTGGGGTATAACGTTTTAATTTGGTCTATTTGGGGCACAACGTTTCAATTTGGCATCAATTAGGGACAAACTGTCAAATAAGGGCAAGACCTTTTCGGGAGTGGGGATAACGCGCTGTTAGTGCTAACGGATGCTGACGTGGCACCGTTAAGTCTTTAAATAATATTTATTATTTATTAAAAATTGAATTAATTTGTTAAATTAAAAAACAAAAAAAAATCTAATAAAAATGGCTTAAAAACAATTGTAAATTCAAAAAACAACTTTGGGTGAAAAAAAAAATCCTTTGAAGCTTGGACTTTCTGCTAACAGAGGATTTGGGCAATTGAAGATTATCTCCACAACTTCTTCGTATCCATCCAAGGAGAAAACAATTGTAGTTATTCTACATTTGAATTTGAAAAAGTAATTCCAAAGAATGTCATTATGTAATTAAAAAAAAAAAAAACACCATATCAAAAACTATACATAGATCATTACTAATGCCATATACAGAGAACACAACAAGTCATTCCAACAAACACATTTCAGTATAAACTTTGCAACAAACACCATTAACATTCAAAACGTTTTGCCTTTTTTTGAAAAACCCGAAAACGTTTTGCCCTTATTTGTAAAACACGAAATCGTTTTACTCTTTATTGCTCATCTCCTTCATTTGAACTCAGAAACCCTAAATCCCAAATTAACACAAGAACAAACCCTAAATTTTGCAGAACCCAACACAATTGCAAACAAAATCAAAAAATACAATATTGTTTGCAAAAAAACCCATAACCTAATATCGATTTTAAATGTCATAATACTGAATAAATAAAACAAAACACATCCAGAAACTTACCTAAACTTTGCGTTGTCAAACAAGCGCTAATCACCGCTGATTCATGGCTTCAAATCGAAAACTTCAGATGCTATTTAACTACTAGCAAAGGAAGTGAAAAGAATGGTAGAAGAGGCAGCAAAAGGGCGCATATCCTTTTCATGGCCCTTATTTTAGTTTTTTCTTCATTGTTTTTTAAAGTTGTTTTTATTGTGTTTTCTACTGTAATCCTTCTATCTTTGAACATGTATATATATATAAAAAGGATGAACAAAGAAGATGAACGAACTGGACTGAAGAAAAATCGAGGGAGAGAGAGATGTTTTTTTTCCTCATAAGATGAAAAATGAGGACAAAAAAAAACCCCAAACCCTTTACTGGTCTCTGACCAACGTTTTTATTTGGGAAAAAATTCCCTTTTATTTATATTTTAAATAAAATAATTAATTTTAAATAATTAAAATTCGAAATAAACATGTCACCTATATCTTCAGACGCCAAAATCACACGTGCAACACATTTTTCGTCCAATTGGATGGCTTGTCCCTAATTGACGCCAAATTGAAACGTTGTGTCTCAAATAGACCAAATTGAAACATTGTGCCCCAAATTAGGCTGAGACAGAAACATTTTGCCCTTAATTAAGCAATTAGCCTAATTTTTAAGTTTAATTGTTCTTTTTGGTGTGGGAACATAAAAGGCCCACGTTTTAATTCTTGATTTGATTTTTGTTTTTGATCGAATTTGATTTGATATTGATTCACATAGGCAATTTGCAATTTGACATGGGAAATTTCAGGGTTATTTCAATTTTCCAAATTACGATTACTACTAATTTTTGTTTCTCTCTTGATTTGATCTCAGTGGCGCTGATTTAGGTGGACCAACCGGTCAAGGACAGACCTTTAATTCAAATTGGATACGTTACTAGTCTAATTACTAAAAAGAATTGAAGGAGAAAACCCAAAACGAATCAATTAGTACTACTAATTTGTTTTACCAAAAAAAAATACTACTAATTTGGATATGTGCAACACTTTGAATCCTCCTTAAATTCCGTTTTGAGCATATAAGATTTTCCTAATTAATATCCTCAATGCTGTTAGTTAAGGAATGGTTTAATTTAACTTTTCAGGTTGAAAGTATGATTTATCGATTTGATTATTATAAATATTCTTTAAAAAGAAAAAATCAATGGCATCAATCATATAGGTATATCCTTTTTTGGCAAAAAAAAAAAGGTTTATACTTTTTTTTTTCATGTGAATACAGTTGCCATTTGCCAACCACCATTGGTTCATTGGTTGCTAAATAAAATACTAATATATTCTTTACTAAATGTCAATATTTGGGACATGTAATTTATCAGGGCAATTTTTTTATCAATAATTTTAGAGTCCAGTAACTAACGAGTGTATAAGATGGAGTTAATAAGTCCTATCATGAATTACTGGATAAAATACTTTTTTGACCTGTATGATTTTACCATCAGTTATCCCGCTTAATAATTAAAGATAACAAGTTAATTTCAAGTTTAACCCCTAGTTATAAATAAGGAGAGTTGACAGGATTCATCCCTTAATTTTAGAGTATTATTGGATAGAGTTTTAGAAATTAATTTTTTCCAATGTCACGTCAGACGGGATATTTTGCGGGTCAAATAGACATGTTGTGTATTATTACTATAAATTACTCCATAACTCTATTCTGATAATTAGAATGTCCGATTCTCAAAAAAAGAAAAAATAATTAGAATGTCCAGTTTTAATTGTTTTAAACTTGGAATGAGATTTGTTATATAATGTAGTCTAAAGCAAATCGTATGTAAGGAAGAAATGGCAAAAGCTACCATTCATTTTTGTACAAAGAAAAAAGCTACCTTTAATTTAATTAGGTCAAAATGGTTAAAACTTATATAATAGAGTTTTCAACTAATCCTGCTGCTAATGATGGTTAAGTTGTTAGCGTGTCTGTAATATGTTTGATTACCTGTTTTGGATAGAACAAAGACATGACTCTCAATTTACCAACCATAAAAGACAAAGTGGGAATTCTAGTTTTTCCAATGGTGGATTAAGAAAAAAAAAGAAGAAGGAAAAGTTACGTTTGTGATTTCTTTTTAAAATGCATATATCTTTTTTTAAGGAAAATAATGCATATTTCTTAACATAACCGATTATTTTTTTTTTTAGATTTAAATTACAATTTCCATTGAAGGAAAAGGCACGCAATCAATCAAACCGCTGCTTCGAAGCTAAACATGAATGGCTTTTAGTAATTTCAAAAGCAAAGGAAGTGCAAATCTATATTCATATTATTCAATTTTTATTGCCCTTAATGTATATATTAGGATGTAAGGTAATTAACTGAACAAAAGAAAAAATAAGCTATAGATTTCTAATAAGTAGCAATAATCTATACTAATTATAAAATCAAAACTTGAGTTTGTCTAACGAGTTGATTCGGAGACAAATTCAATTTTTAAAAAATTCAAAATAAAATAAAAACTATTTTTTTAAATAAAAACTACCCAAAACTACCCATTAGAGGATAAATATAATATTTAAATTTATTTATATCATTTTTAAAAAAACTACCTATTGAAAAAAAAAAACTATCATGAACCATTTATATAGCGAGTGCCCTGTATCTTGTTATGTTAAATGTGAATATTTGAAAGAAAAAAAAAACACACAAATTCAATATTTCACCGAAAGCGCATTTGTTGGAAAAATTAGTAAGTAGATACCCTTGCTTTTATGCATTTGTCTTAAAAAAATCACGAGCGCGACTTCTGTGATCATTAATATAAATATATAAAATTTTGTAGGTAACAAGTGATAAAAAATCTAATACAAATCTGTGAATCAGAATTGCCAAGAAATTTGTGGTTTATTATAGCTAATGTATGTATATGGAAAGGTCTGATGCCAAAAAAAATATATATGTAAAGCAGTAAAGGTCATTATATTATTCTGCAGTGTGGTCCTGATGACAAGTATTTTCCTCTTACACGCCTTATGAAGGAAATTATATATATTTAACAAAAAAAAGGAAAATATATATATTCTCAAAATTGAACGCACCAATCTTATTAATTAGCCATTGAATAATTTTTGTGTCATTTTCAACCTAACATGATATATATACATCAAATAATTGAATGTGATAACCTTCCAAAACAAAACATTCTTTTGTATTTATCTTCATCTCTTTACTATGAATCTATGATATTGTGGAGGAAAACATATCTATGATATTGTGGAGGAAAACATATTATATATAGGCAAATTATATAATACATCGTCAGTGGAGTTTAATAGACTACACAAGCGGATCCTGAAAGGTGATATGTGTTCTCCAGGGACTATATTGAAATATTTAAAACTTAATTAATTCAAAAAATAGATATGTGTCAACTCCACAACCTATTTGTGGATTTCAAAATTTACACCGATATATCAAATAATTATCCTTACCTTCTTCCTGGATGTTTCCATATATAGTATTCCAAACCGTCAACTTCATGATGTTTACTTTTCTACATTGTACTTACCCTTCTCGCCTTCTTAATTACAACTAAGCTGATAACTCCTAAAAATGTCCCTTCTTTTTCTAAGTTCAATTAAAAAAAAGAGAGAGAGAGTTGATGAAACTTAAATTTATAACGCACCTTATCATACATTTAATTTTTTCCTCCTGTAAATTAGAGATATTACATAATTCTATTCGAGTGAGATTGATGCACAGTGATTGTTAAGTTTTCATAACAGATTTTTACTACCATCAACTCGAAACTTAAGCCTTATTTAAGAGAACAAATTTTTGAACCATAAATGGTGCCATAATTTAATTAAATCCCAAAACTTGTTTTTTCGACCTTAAAAAATAATATGAAGTTACTTAATATCAAATTATTCTGACCAAGTATAATCAAACCTACCTACTAAATGGACAAAGATATATATTATATCAATAATAGAAGTCAGCAAGGTACAATACTCGTTATGAACACGAAATTAGATCTAGATGTATAATTATGATTAGTTCATTATTAGTTGATAATTAATTAAAAATTTATAATCATGCAATTCAAGCTATACATATATATTTTTATTAATTTTTATTAGTTATTAATGTAGATAGATTGAAACTTGAAAGGCTATATATATGCCAAAACATAAAAATTTATCAAACAATTAGAGTTCTTTGGGGTGGATGATTGCCTTCGCCATTATTCATGACATAAGCAGCTGCTCATCTATTCGTTTCTTCAATTGAAAAATAATATTCATTATATATTTACTTAAAGACTCTTCAAAAATGGTGGCAGCTATATGATTATATAAGACGACCTCATAATTGATTAAATATCATTATATATATAATAATATATATATTTGCAGAATGTACTATAAAACTTTTATTATTAAATGTCACATTTCTTATGAATATATATACCAATAATTTATTATATGGTCCTTAAAGGAGACCTAAGAGATACATGTCATTGCATTTTTTATTTGTTCGAAAAATTTCCTTAATTTCTATATACTTTATTGGTTTTTATGAGTTTAATTTAATTCTTCTCAAACAGTAGACTTTTAAGAGAAAATATAGCTCCTCATCAATATTTTCACCTTCAAATCATAAGAAATTGCAAGAAATGAGAGAAATAAATAGGTGTAGAGGGTGCAAGATGTAGAGCGAGAGTTCCGATATTATATATATGTTTTCCAAAATTTTATTTGATAGAGGAAATGGGAATGGGAAAAATATTGGTAGAAATAAATGTGAACACAAATTAGGCTAGCTATATATGTGGTTTAGTAGTTAGATTCAATTATTTAATCTCCACTTTTTAGTTCGAAGAAAAAAAGAAGGAAAACTTTGTTGAAGAATGAAGATGGACGAAGTTTGAAATTTTGCTACTATATATTCATTAATTGCATAATATATATATATATATATATATATATACTATATAGTATATACTATAGATTATGACGAAATTGAGAATCACTATTAAAATAATTAAAGAACAGTCGACAGTCGACACCTATATTAATTATTTATCTTAACAATCCTATATTAATATATTCAAATAAATTTCAATCACAAATTTACATTAAATAAATTTATAGAATATATATACGTACAGTTCAAATTATATTGAGGATCTAAGATATATAAGTAATTAAGTTTGTTGGAATTAAAAAAAAATAATTACCATATGATATAAAGTAATAATATAAATAGATAATGTGAATCATGTTTAATATTTTGGGTTGTTTTCAGGAGTAAGATAAGAACATATCAAACATTTTTGCATCGCTAAAAGCCAAAAAGGTAAAGACGTAAACATGTTGTCTTGGTTGACCGAAGGGTGAATCCCATTTATGATATATCCCATGACCTAAAATTTCCTTATGTATTATATATATGTACTATGCATTACGGATTTGGTTGGTAAACCTACATTTCTCATTGCGTCACCAGATTAATTAAGCTACCCAAATACCTAACTCTTCGTCATTTTCAGTTTCACAACTCACCCTTTTCAGTTTACACTTTTCAGTACTCTTAAATGCAAAAATCAATCTTAAATACAAAAAGACACCCATCAATCTTATATATATATATATATATATATATATATATATATACAAATAC
>AWUE01017900.1:0-29162 GCA_001974825.2 Corchorus olitorius | reverse complement strand
ACATTGAAGGGATAAATGATGTACATATGTTATATATATGAGAAGGATGTAGATTGATAAATGATAACCACGTGAACCAATCCAATACATGGTTGATGGCAATAATTCAAAGAAATCATACATGAATAGAATTTTTTGGAAGGTGGCCGCCGGGCGGAGGGCGTATGAGACTTGATTGAAATTGTGTCATTTCCTTCGTCAGCGGCGCTTGTCTTCTTGTTCTTGCATGTTCAAAGATAAGGAAGAGTGTTGTCGGTGAAACAGATCATGGAGATGATCATGGGTATGAGTTTTGGAGGTTACAGTCTTTTGAGCTGTCTCCGTGGCCGGATTTGCTAGGTAGAGTCCTATCAGAACTAGAATTGTATTTAAAAATAATATACTTGAATTCAGAGAATAAATGTCGGATTCGATAGTTTTAGAAAATTTTCAATTATTGTTCTCTTCTTTTTTATTTTTTAAATTCGTTTTATTACGAAACTGTGATAGTCACATTATACGTGTGACAATTGAGTTGTGTTACTCGTGTTGATCCGAATGAGGAAAGTTCTTCGATTGCTATATTTTTTACATTCATATAACTCAAACTTCAAATTTTACTAGATAAGCATCACATTGGATTCCTTCATTTGATAAATTTTCATTTAGAAAATTTTCAATTATTGTTTTTTTTAATTAATTCATTTTACAAAACTGCGGTAATCACATTATACATGTGACAATTGAGCTGTGTTACTCGTATAGACTCGAATGAGGAAAGTTCTTCGAATGCTATATTTTTTTTACATTCATATAACTCAAACTTCAAATCTTACTAGATAAGCATCACATTGGATTCCTTCATTGGATAATTTTTTATTATTGTCTTACGAATATTTCAAATAAAAAAATAACTTTAACAATATATGCATTTCCATGCGCCCTATTTCCTCAATTTATTGGAAGTCCTTGAAAAAAATATGGTGACAATTTGCTTTTAAGTATTTGAAATTATTAATTTTTGATCCCTAATTTATCAAAGTTGAGATCCGACGTAATTCGACTCCGAATTATTTAGAAACCTGAAATGACTGTTGAATATTAGATTTTTTTTTTAAAGAGAAAAAGTTAAAAAGTTCAGCATTCTACTAACCAGGTATGAACTTCCTACTAACAAGGTAATATATTGTGGGTGACAACCTAATATATTATTGGGTAAATTATAAATTTAGTCGAGTTTCTCTTTTTGGTCACTTAACTATGAAAAGTAACAATTTATTTACTTAATTTTGTAAAATTGAATATTTTAGTAACTAAACTCTTAATTTGCTTATGTTAGTCACATCATCATAATAATGATTATGTGACCAAAAGATTCAATTTTGTTTGTGACAAAGACTTTTTTTTTGGTATAATTAGATGACCAAATAGAAAAAGTTTTTAAGAGTTTAAGTGACCTTTTTATGTAACTTTTACCCTATATTACTAACTTTTGTTTTGCACAAACCCTATATTACTAACTTTACACCTAGCGTTTGTTCATACATATGGGGGATGACGATGAAGAGCATCAACATCACAACTCACAAGTTCACAACAAAAGACAACGAAGTAGAATTGCAATTTATGACAACTTGGGTTTTGCTAGTTGGTCCTCGCCATTGCCATGAATTGTATTAAGAACTTCATATCCTAAATTAATTAGATGTTCAAAATCTAGACCACTAATCGTATATCTTTATCGGTACCAAGAAAATCAAAGTAAAAGAATTAAGTCCAAAGTGAAATGGAAGAGCAAAAAAATCAAAGGAAAAGACAATATACTTGGAAAAATCTACACTTATGGACGTGGACACTTACTACTTGGAACAATGTTCTAGTTATATCACATTTATAGTTTGGATTCATACAATCTTCCACTTTCACCTTTTTAAGTTTTAACCTTTTAACTCCCGACTCCACAAACAAACCTATTGATTTACAACTATGTTCCTTTGTCACAACGCTCCTATAATACTCTCATTTCGTTGTTCTTTCAAAGTAGTTAGACTTAGTTGTTTCCTTAAAAATGCCAAAATCTTCATTGTCCGAACAGACCCTAGCTACGACCCAACCTATATACTTAATGGACTTTCGAGACGGATTTTCTGACTGGTCCAAATGATTTGGTCTAAAAACTTCCAGGCCCATCATTCTATACTGAATCCCCAATGAAATAAACAAACCCCTTTTAAGAACAAATATATAAATATTGGGCTTTCAAAATAAAATCATGGATTGGGCTTCAAAACACAATTCAGAAAGAAAACAGCAACAGATTGAATCTAGGCATCCACATTGACATTCCCTTCTATGTCTTTGGGTGGTTTTTATTATTAACGTTAATTAACACAAAACATACAACAAAAGAAGCAGTTTATAACAAACAAAAGATACAAAAAGAAGGGAATTTTAAGCCATAATAACAAAAACAACACAAAAGCATAATATCCCACCCTATGCTAAGAGGATATATATCTTGATATATATGTTCAAGGGATCATCACATTTTGGTTTTTCCAGAGCGATCAACTCGAACAATCCCTTCATCATCCAAAGGTCCAACATCATTGAAAGTTTGGCCAGTCATCTGATCAGACGCTTTCAGAGTGCTTGCAACTGCTCCAGGTTGGGTATCTTCAACTTTGATCACAATCCTCTCTGCTACTCCTCCTTGACCTTGACCCGAAGCTTCATGCCCAAGTCTAGCTCCATAACCCTTCCTTTCAGCCATGTCTTCACCTCCCACCTTCATTTCCCCCATTTTCTGCCTTGCTGACTCTGTTGTTTCACCAAACTTTTCCTGCATTATAATGGAAAACACGACATTGATCATCTGTATTAGTGTATAATATTTGGAAGGGAAAGTTACATAAATAGTATAACTATACGATTTATCACCTTGGTTTTATCTGCGGTCTCTGATGCCTTCTGCTTGGTTTCCTCTGCAGTTTCCGATGCCTTCTGCTTGGTTTCCTCTGCAGTTTCCGATGCCTTCTGCTTGGTTTCCTCTGTTTTTCCAGTGAGGAATCCCATAGCCCTTCGAGCAGCACCAGCAGCCGAGTCCTTCAACTCTCCAAGTTTACTAACAGATGCATCTTTTCCTTCTTTTGCCTTCTCCCCTGCATATTCCGCTCCTTCTCTCGCCTTCTCCCCTGTATATGCCGCCCCTTCTCTCGCCTTCTCCCCTGCATATTGCGCGCCTTCCTTCGTCTTCTCCCCTGCATAAGCCGCCCCTTCCCTTGCCTTCTCACCTGTATATGCAGCCCCTTCCCTCGTCTTCTCCGCTGCATATTGCGCCCCTTCTTTTGCCCTCTCCGCCGCTCCCTTGGCCGTGTCAACTGTTGCATCCTTTGCTTGCCTAGCTTTGTCGGCTGCATAATTGCCATACTCTGCCGCCTTATCCATTGTTGCGTCCTTTGCTTGCCTAGCTTTGTCGGCTGCATAGTTGCCATACTCTGACGCCTTTTCCACTGTAGTATCTTTTGCATCCTTAGCCTTCTGTGCCGTATAGTCTCTATACTCGGAACCCTTTTGGGCAGTTGCATCCTTCCCTTCCTTGGCTTTCTCAGCTGCATAATTAGAATAATCTGCAGCTTTTCCCGTAACTGCATCCTTAGCATCTTTTGCCTTCTGCCCTGCATAACTTGCATACTCGGAAGTTTTACCTGCTGTTTTGTCCTTGGCCTCTTTCGCCTTGTCAGCCGCCTCTCGTCCTTTCTCAGCCGCATAATCTTTGTATTCCCCCATCTTCCGCCCAGCTTGATCCGTAGTTTCCTTCGCTTTTCCGGTGGTGTAATCGTTATACTCCTTAGCCGTCTCCGCCGCATCGTCCCATGTCTTCTCTGCAGTTGCACCAGTACGATCAGTTAAATCCCCTGTTTCGTGGCTCTTCCCAACCACAGCTTCCTTTGCGTGCTCGTACGTGCCTTGCACAGCCCTCAACACACTCCCAATAACTCCCGGCCTCTCTTGCTGCTGCTGCTGCGTCGGCGTCGTTTCATGCCACTCCTTCTTGTACACAACTCTTTCTTCATACGGCCCTTTATCTTGATTAACATCCTTAAGATCTTCCACTGCTTGTCTTGCTGCTGCTTCAGCTCTTTGCTCTTTCTCTTGCCTTGTCGCCATGGATTCTCAATCTCAAATCTCAATCAAACCTCAAACACGAGACTCTCAGAAATATGATAATGCAAGAAAATTACTGATATTATGGGTAATAGTTTCTGTGTTTGTGATGTTTTTTTCTCTTTATACTTTTTTCAAGGGATGCATGCTAATATACACTTTGCTTTGACCCGGTTAAGATGACACGTGGAGAAGGAAGTTTGCTCTAATTGAGTGCCACGTGTTTCAGTAAGGTGATGAGTGGACACGTGGCAGACATGCTGATGAAGGAAGACGTGTTAGCTAGCTTGCTTGCAATTCCCAATATTGATGGCTTTAAGCGGTGGGTATAGGCTACTGTGTGGCCTGATGGAATATGCTTCATGGTTAAGGCAATTTCTTCTTCTACTCTTTCTTCATACTATTACGTTCCACGTGTCCTACCACGTGCCACGTGGCTGATTTCTTTGTTATGTTGGCTGTAAGTGGTCAATCTTCAATTCCCTTCTATTATCTGTTTCATTGTTGCCAATCCAAATCCAAGCAATTTTGGCATCCAATTATATATGCATATGCATTATGCATCATATATATTTTAGTTAGGAACAATTTAATTACTTGAGTATGCTTTGAATTGATACATTCCAGGTTAATTTTTCAAGTTACTGGCTGAATTAACCAAAATTTTTAGGCCATATCCATACAATATTCTAATCATGAAGTTTTGGAGAAAGGAGTCGTAACATTAGAGATCGTTGCTTAAGTACCAAAAATAAAATACTAAACTCAACTTTCTAACAAGTAAATAGGATAAGTACAAGTCGAATCCCACTGAAAAGGATATAGATATAAGTAAAACTAGCAAACACTTAAGCAAAGAGGTTAAATGTATCACAATTATGGATAGTTTATAAGATAGCAATCGAGATAAAAGTAGTGATTAAAACAATAATAAAAGACAATACTTCTCTCTTTCTATTTTCCCCACTATGTATGATTAATCAATTATTATGGATCATGGATCAAAATGCAATCAAAACGAGTTCATTGGCCAGATAAGGGAGTCGAAATATCTTACCCTCGCCTATCTAAGGCCGCCTAACTTATACCCAAAGTTATGTTTCATTTACCATTAGTAGTCTTATTTGGTTGCTAAAAATCGATAAAGCATCAAGAATCATAGACAAAACAAATGTATAATACTTTACGCAACTGCTTTAAAGTATTACAACCAACTATACTTACTAAATACCTACCTTCACTTCCACGTAAGTATTTAAGCTTGCTACCAATAACTAGAATCAAGTAATTGCAATTGATCCTAATCTATCAAAGGATAAGTTGATTATCAAATTTGGTTGTGCACTCCTAACAGGACAATAACTAACCTAATCATTAAGCTCCGAGTTAGTTTAGTAACTTGCTCCGGATTATCTTATGAATTAACTTATCTAATCATGCATGCATACTGAATAGACCAACTCAAAGAGATAACCTATTATTTACTACTATTTATCAGGCCAAACTATTGATATGCTTGAAGTTGTCACACTTAATATCAAGCACATAATAGCTGAACACAACCAAAGCAGGAAAAAATCATTGATAAATAGAATGCAAGAAAGCATAGGATCTCACCATAGATAAAAGACTAATTCATAACATAGGGTTCAAAGATAAAAGAAAAGTATTTAAGAAACTACGGACTCATGGGAGTGACTGATTACATACTTGTAACCTAACCTACTAACCTTGGTAATTTCTCTCTCCCTCCATCTTCGTTCTCCTAAGAGAGCATAGCTATTTATAAGAAAACCTAATTACAAACACTACCCCTAACTAACATGATCTCGTCCGCTGGATGAAGGGCATAATCATCTTTTAAGATTCTTGTGACTTCTTCTCCAAGTAAACTTGTCCACCAAGTAAATCTTCATTTATTGACCAGGATCAATCAACATTGATGAGCAAAATCCTCCTTGAAAGATGTGATCAATCAACATTGATGATAAGTGGGAAATGCTGCTTTAAATAGATGGTTGGTCTTCAAGAATATTCCTTTGGGCTTGAGCTAAGGTTGAAGGCTTCCATGTTGATAATGGGCTTGAAGGCTTCAGAAATGGGCTCCACCAATGGGCCAAATCTCTCTTGATTGGGCTTGTCTCCAAATGTGTCCAAATAAGCTCCAATTCTTCATCTTTAAGATATTCCTCATGCAAAACCATGAAATCAACAAAGATGAGATATTCAAGGGAAAATAACCATAACTAGCTACCAAAACCTAGCAAAATAGCATAAGAAATGAGTGCTAAATAATAATGAGTTATCAGAGCTCGAGTGGCTTACAATAGATCATGTGCAATGGAAGTGAAAACTAGTTTATTTAAAAAATTTCAATTCCCAATTTTCTTTTATTTAATTCTTTTTCTGTTTTTTAGTTTTCTCTTTCTGACAAGTTTAAAAATTAAATCCGAAAATTTAAAATTTAAAATACCTATCTAACCCTAAATATATCTTCTCTAAAAGATATAGGTTATCGTGGGATCCCACCAAATAGAGTCCAGATTGAAAGATATCTGATGAATATAAATATTCCATGGTTAAAATATTTGACATTTTAATCTTTGAACCACTAAACTAAATTCTAGCTAAGGTCCTATCTTGTCGCCAACAGTATGACGTTCCTTGATACACCGCATATTGATTAAATTTATGATCCACCTCTTGTATTGCAAATTCATCATCGCCAAGTTTGCAAATTAGAACAACATTATCAATTGTCTCATCATAGAACACTACTCGACAATCGGCGTTGGTTGGGGCGAAGACCAGAAGAAAAATCCTTGTTGGGGTTGTACGGATGGGAGCTTAATGTTATTCTTGGACTCGAGGTGAAATATGCAATATTCTTTTGAGTCTACATCTTTCAGTACCAACCATCCATAAAAGGAGGACGAGCAAATAATCTTGTTACGCATCTCCGGTATCGATTTTGTGATGCATCGGTTTGTCGATATATCATAAAATGTCGTCTGCAGCCTATCTTTACCTTTTCTCCCACGAATAACAACCAAGGGATGTGACCAAGGAATTTGTTCCTCTTTTGATGTTTCCAATTCCATAGCTTTGCCTTTAATTAATACAAGTTGATCGGCTCGCGCTAGCGCGTCGAGCATTCTTGATTTGTGACTAACAAATATTTTAATTATAGAATTTTTTTTTCTCGGTTCTTATGATATATGTGAGTAGGTGGTTAGCAAATTCGATATTTGGAGCAGGTCTTATAATTGAAGAATTAATCTGACAAAGTAAAATAGTAGTGCCTTAAAACATGTTGTTGTAGAAAATAAAAGTTTTTGCAGTTGGTGTCATACTATTTCCCCTTTTTTAGAGTTGTTATCACTTAATTTATCGAATAAAGATAGAAAAATATATTGCAATATAAGAAAAAACCATCATTTCATGAATTTATAAGACTATAATCAATTTTTTTTTTTAAAAAAATAAGACTATAATCATTCTATTTGAACATGAAATGTATAATAATGCAATTTTTTTTTTAAAAAAATACAATATTGAATTCATGGGATAAATTTACTATTAAAACCACAAATAATTGCGTTCACATTCACCTTTGATAAAAGACCAAAAAGTAGAGTTATCCATCTCAACATTAACCAAAGTTTAGGGATTTAAAGTAATTTGGTAGGTGGAAAATGACTAAAATGTTTAATAATCTTGTTACTCATCAACCCAAACATGGGATTAAATAGTAAATTCATAAGTCTGGAGGAAAAAGGAATGATGACAAACTAATTGAGGGCTTAAAGTAATTTGGTCAATGGAAAAAGACTAAAAACTAAAATATTTAGGCTGAAATCTCAAATAAGTCCCCCGAGTTTGCCTTAAATCTCAAATAAGGGTCCCAACTTTTTGGGAAGGCTCAAATAGATTCATTATGTTAATACAATCGGAGCGTGAGTCACACTGTAGAAAAAAATTGTGTGAACAAATAAGAAATTGACATGTGACTTTTGTAATTATGATTTTAGGAAATTAACTAACATAAAATTAAAAATAAAATACAAAATAACTTTTAATTCAGGATTAAAAATAAAAAACACATTAATTACGTTAAAAACCCTTATTGACAGTAGGGTTAAACTTAATTATCTCCCTATCAAATGTCGATGGTACTCTAGTCCAAAATCGAAAAAAATTACATCCATTATGGTCGAAGTTTGAAGCTAAAAGTAAAAATCAGTTTAATAGAATGGATCTATTTGAGCTTTCCCTAAAAGTTGGGGCCCTTATTTGGCCCTTTTTAAAGTTCGGGCCCTTATTTGAGATTTATGGCAAAGTTGGGGGACCTATTTGAGATTTGAGTCAAATATTTAATAATCTAGCCCCTCATTAACCCAAACATGGGATGAAATAGTAAATTCATTGAAGTAATAATGCTAACATTAATAGTACTTTTTGGTAATTAACCAAGTGAGAAAAGACAGAAAAGGACGAAAAACGTTTAAACCAAGCCTCCTCATCGATCCTCAAAAGGGGCATTTAGTAATTTCATTGGGTGTTTCAAATAATATGTAGTATATACAATAATAATAACATAGAGTAATGATAAATAAATCACTACCAAATCGTGTGATTGATATAACTATAAGTTTCATCCTCTAAGTTGAACCTGTATACGCATCTATCCCCAGCCTCAAAAAAGTAGATACAATTTGGTTCAACTCCATATTCCTCCGCAAGACATGAAGTTGAAATATGAACGGAAACAAAAAAAGCTGCTTCACCAATGCTCCTCACCCTTGTCCATTGGTTACTTGGCCTCCAACCATGCATCATCATATATCATACTCCTCACAAATTTCTGAGCAACATAAAGATTGTGATGAGTAGCAATCTACCACAACAGTAAACCACCATATGAAATCTAAAAGACTGCTATCAGTAATACCTAAGTAATCATTAAACCATTTCCAAATTCTCAATACCTCATATCTAGTCCTGCTGCTTCAACTTTAATGGCAAATAAGTCTTAGGCAAGTATTGAAACCCAAATGAACTCAAAGCCTGAATCTCAGCATTCTGCTTAGTCTTCAACATCAAATTCAACTCGTCAACCCAAACGGGATTCTTCTTGACAAAGTCCTCCTCCAGCAAATCCTTCGCAGCTTTAATATCATGCTCTGTCATCCTCAACCTACATTGCTCCGGTATCTCATACTTATCCAAATCACTCGGCCTGATTCCCAACCACTTGATATCAGGGGTAGTCAAATCGTAAGCAGACATAATTTTTAACCCATAAAGATCACTATCCATCAATGCAAACACTGGAAGCTTCAACTCAGTCTTCATTTTCTTCAGAAACAACCTCGTAGCCACATCCGGCTGCCATTTCGCAGTCACAATGATACAAGGAAATCGATTGTAAAACTTATCCTTGGCCAATCTAGAAAAAAGCTCCATCTTTTTCTACTAAGAGAATAAAAAGAGCATCGCTCCTCATATGGAGAACTCGATCCATGAAGGGAGGAATTGCTTTTCCGCCTACTCCCAACTTAGTACAATCAATTGGAACTCCATCCTCGTGAAACTGTAAACTTCCAACGACTACTCCTCCCTCGGAGTCGATTACACTGAGTCGATTGGGTGCAGTTAAGCATACGGGCTATATCATGAAGAACGGCGTCTGAGTGCATCTGGTCTTCGAAGAGTTTGACGTTGGTGTATAAAAGGTCATGCTTAGTGGCTTGGATGTTTTTGAGAATGAGTTTGCGGATTAAAGAGAGGACTTTGAGGGTTATGGTGGTTTTGCGAACGGAGGAAGCGGTGAAGGATAAGCCTTGGCCGGTGAGTATTTGATCGACGAACTCCGAGATTTTTTCTTCGATCGTAACTTTGATACCAGAATGGGAAAAGTCCAACACTTCCCGACAGGTGGAGGCGGTTGGTTTTTGGAGTGGGGGAGTGCATCTGAGAGGAGCGGAAAGAATCCATCATTTCAAGAATTTGCTGGTCGGATTCGAGACGGTCGAAGTGCTTACTCTTCTCGTCCGCCATTGATAGCCACCAAATGGATCGGACAGAAATTAGAGAGATCGAGATTTCTTTCAAACACGACGCTAACACAAGTTGTTTAAGATGCATACGAGTCAACTTCTAAACCATAAAGAACATTAGCATACTTCTCAAACGATTCCACCTTCCCAAAATACCTTTTCTTGACCTCCAACCATGCATAATCATATATCATACTCCACTCAAATTTCTGAGCAACATAATGATTGTTATGAGTAGTAATCTACCACAATAGTAAACCACCATATGAAATCTAAAAGACTGCTAATTGAGAGATAATTAGAAAATGATTAATCAAATTTAGCCCTTAGTAATTATTTTAAAGAAAAAGGAAATAGATGCCTTTGTTGGATTGGTAGCTTAATAGGTAAATTAGAGATAAATTTTGACCCTTAATTTATGAACGGAATAATAGTGATTGGCTTGGAAACAAGATACTTTAATTTAGTGGCTAGAAATTTTGAGTTCATGATGAGAGATTGTTAGGAAATTAAAAGTTGCCTTTAGTAATTATTATAAAATTAGAAATTGGAATTGGGTGTTATTTATATTTGGGCTTTATCTTCTTATCAAGGTGTTATTTATATTTTATATTTTGGGCTTTATCTTGGATATGGGGGTAGTATTTTTTTGGTGGGCTTTAAAGTGGTTTGAGCTTTGTTTAGTTAGTTAATTGGGTCAGCCTTATCACATATATGAGGTAGTGCTTTTCACATTTTATGTTTGGGCCTTATTACTACATTTTGGCTTTAGGAATCCTGTTGGGCTTTAGGTTTTTAAATTATTAATAATTTGGGCTTTGTACTTCTTGTTGGGTTTTTAATCTTTGTCTGGCCTTCCCTACTTATTGATTTGTTTGGGTCTAATCTTTTCTTATTGAGGTGGACTTGCTCTTTGTTAGTTGGACTTCTTTAACGTGATTGTTTGGGCTTCTTCCTTTTATTGCATTTGGGCCTCACTTTGGTTTATTTGAAATATTTGTTGTTAACTTTATATTTGGACTTGCAATTTGACTTTGGGCTAAATTATTAATTGTTAATTTAAATTGGGTTTGTGTTAGTTAAGTTTAGGCACTAAATTAATTAAATAAACTTGGATAGTTTAAGTTTGGTAATTAGAAATTCGAATTGGTGTAATTTGGAATTCATAAATTAAATTGATCTTAGAAACTAAGTTAAAAATAGTAATTAGTAATTTTCATAATTAATTAGAAAAATCATTTGCAAAGCATGCATCACGATTATCAGTACTTAATCGCTTTGTAAAACGGTCGTTTATTCCAAAAATGGAATACCCCTCTATGGGATTTCCTAGGTCGGGACCACCCTATAAATCGCCTCGGAGACCGAGTTAGTGGATTTATGAGGTGGCCTCGATTAAACGTCCTTTTTACTTAGTAGTAAATCATATATATACTATATATTATTTTTAGTGACTATGAAAATTACTTAAATGCCAAATTGAGGATTAATGTGGTGCCTCCTTTTGGCTTTTTTTGGTCTTTTCTCACTTTTCGGGTGACTAAAAAGGCCCTCGATGAATTTCCTCTCACTTTTTCTGTTGCCCTTTTTTGTAATTTACTATATTTATATTTATGATTAAGTGTGTTTTAATTACATATCAATTGTGTGTGGATATTAGAATTTACCGGTTCAACTCCTTTGCCGGAATTCCAAGGGATTGGTGCTATAAATTTATCTGCAATAATGATTGATTCATGGGTAAACTATTGACATTCCAGTTCTGTTTTCCTTTCGTCTTCATTTATATTTGGGTGGTTTTCTTCTTCCCTAACATTTCTCTGAATTGGTTTCACATGGGCTCCGTTCTGTTTCCTAAAATTTTCAGGTGGACGTTAATAAGATCTTTCCATTTAATTTAGCAGCGCCTTAGGATAACATAACTTAAAGTGGGGAGCTTTTACTTCTCACCGCAGCATTTTGAGGTAAATCTGGATTTATTTGTTGATTATATTATTTGATATTTAAATTTAACATTTCCTTATATCTCTTTTATTTTACAAATTTTTTTTTATTTATCATTCGACTTCCTTTTAATTGAGGTTTCTATTAGTTGCTTATATTTAGTATATTTCCATATTTCCAATGCTAAGTACAATCATTTTGTGATGTATTGTGTAAATTACGCATGCTCCTGCAAATGCTCTCAACTAATTCAATTTTCCTACTACAACTATACCTGCTCCTTGACTAAAAAAAATTAGGCCTTCCTTATGCAGAAGCCAAATTCTTCCACATACCCGAGTTCATTAATTTAACAATTACAATCAAGATTAAAAAATGATCGCAGCGTACTATGTCTTTTAGATAATCAACATACATTTCAAGCAACAATTAATATTAGCTTTATTTTGATGAATTATCTAGAGATGGAGTAGAATATTAGCTTTATTTTGATGAATTACCTAGAGGTGGAGTCCTAGAATTTAGGTAATGCATTTTTAGAATGAAAGAGAGCTCATGTGCTTTGCTTTATATATGCGAATGATTTGTTTTGATGTATGAGTTTCTCCTAACTGATTAACTTACAACCAATGCAATATCTGTTTACTAACCGACTTAAACAACTACAAAAAAATATAGCCCTAATAAGAAGATGACTGCAGCGCAAGCGCAGGCCGCCCTGCTTGTAATATATTATTAAAATGCCATATGAGTTTGATAATAACGGAACTGAACATTTATTCCGATAATGGGATACCCCTCTATGGGTTTTCCTAGGTCGGGACTATTCTATAAACCGCCCCGGAAGACCGGGTTAGTGGGTTCATGGAGTGGCCCCAGTTAAATGTTCTTTTCCTTAATAAATTGACGGTCCATGCATCATTTGCATCATTCTAGGCGGATCCACTGAAATTTGGAAGTAGGATAAATCAGTAATTAAGGATGAGTTTAATTGGATTGATTAAGGAAATAACTATAAAGAAATTCAAGAAAATTCAAAAAATTGAAGAAAGATAAGAATTTAAAAAAAAAGTAAAGTTTTATTCTTTTTTTCCTAAGATACCCTTTCGGTCAAAGGGTCAGTCTTGTCTTAACGGACTGAACTTATTTGACCCTACACGATAAGTTCAGGCCCTTATTTGACCTTTTCTAAATTGGAACCCTGATTTGAAATTTACCACATAGTTCGGGAACTTTTTTGAGATTTCAGCCTTAATAGAATCATTTTTCATTAAATTATTTATACACTTAATTAGATTGCTTAAGTTGAGCCACCCACGTTGTATGATCACAAACATCCACATTGTATGATCACAACCATCAAAATACATATATTTTTTAAGAATGATTTTTATATAAACAATGGTTTCATCAACTTCTTCCCCTTGGTCTTGTAACTAAAAAGGTTAGACTAGTGACATGAATTTAAATGCAACCCTTCCATCCCCTTCTTATAAACAAAAAACATAATAACTAGAATGACTGGCTTCATTCCAATCATTAATCCTAGTAGTAGTAAGAAAATAAAAATAACCATTAATCCTAGCTGTCTAGACCTTGAGATCCTCCAACTGCTTAATTGTAGGCAACATCACCCATTTACTAGATTGAAATAGACAGCCCATCTGTTGCTGGACAACATATTCCACAAAATTGATTATTAATGAAAATAGCATATTCTCCCATATCTACCACCTACACCCAGGCCATTACTGAGGAATCCAATCTGAACACTGTGAAATCATAATGCCAAGACTCTTCAATCAGAGTCAAGTTGAACCCAAAAACTAATAATATCTCTCCCAGGTGTTCAACCAAACACTATTTGTTTGTTCCTACCGAATTTAAAAGAATCCGAGGGATTTGTTGTATGATCAAATTTGAGAGTTGAAGATTCAATCCAACAATCTCAATTATAAGAATAGACAAATCAACTTTTAACAAAAAAAAAAAAATCTTTCCACAAGAGGCTATGGCGCTTGCAAGGGACGAGTCAAAAGTGTCACTAGAAAATACAATATCACCCGGACAACAGAATTGAAATATGCATCTTTCATAATTGTCTTTTCCTTTCATGAACACGATATGACCATTAGGAGGAGTTGCTGTCATAACGACGTAATAAGGATCATCCATGTCGAAAGGGAGTTGAATTTTTTTCCAAGGATCCAAGATTAAAAGAAAATAATCATGTTTGTCATCATCGTCATCTATCAGAACCATCCATCCAGGAAAGAAGGAAGAGGGTACAATTATAATATTATCCATCTCAGGTATCATTCTAGTGTAATACTGATCTTGTGATATGCTATAAAAAGATTGCTTTACACCTCGGTCACCATGAGATAGAATAAGCTAAGGGGTATCTTGAGATATGAGAGGAGGAAGAGAAAGTAATGATGTTTTATTCTCAATAATTTCCATATCTAAGGAGGCAAAGTAATAAAGTTTGGTGATCTATTTCCTACATGAAAACAAAAACTTACTATGAGAAATTCTATTCTCTAACCCTAAAAAATTTCCTAGGAGAAAATATCAGTTCAAAACTACTTCATCCGACTTGATGTCGCAACGTGCGGATCCGGGGACCGAACCCTACTGTTGAACGAGTTGAGAAAAACTATTGGTGCCTATGGGAGTTGCCACTAATCTTTTTTACCTAGGTGTGATTAGCCACCTACTGATTATTAGACCTAATGGACCATGTGCTTGACGACGAACACACTAAGTCTAATACTACGGTCTACGAACCAAAACCTAGGTCCGGGAGTCGGTTACGTGTGGGGAAGGATTAGCACCCCCACAACGTCCGTCAATATGACGGTACTGAAAATCTAACGTCAATCTTGGAAATCCTAACTTGGTTGCTTTTAAACCTAAATGCTTAATCTTAATCTTTTTGTATCTTCTTAAGTCTTAAAACGTTTTATTCTCTTAAACATAAAAACATGACAAAGCTCGCCCTTGACCGAAAGGGTATTTTTGGAAAGTAAAACTAAACCTGAATGCAAAAAGATGAAACTGAACTTTCGACTGAAAGGGTATTTTTGGAAATAAAAATACTAAACTTGAATGCAGAAAAAAGACGAGACTGACCCTTTGACCGAAAGGATATTTTTGGAAATGAAAATACTACACTTGAATGTTTAAAAAAGACAAGACTGACCCTTTGACCGAAAGGGTGTTTTAGGAAAGAAGAATAAAACCTTACTTTTTTTTTTAATTCTTATCTTTCTTCAATTTTTTTGAATTTTCTTGAATTTCTTTATAGTTATTTCCTTAATGGATCCAATTAAACTCATTCTTAATTATTGATTTATCCCTACTTCCAAATTTCAGTAGGTCCGCCTAGAATGATGTAAATGATGCATGGACTGTCAATTTATTATGGAAAAGAACATTTAACCGGGACCACTCCATGAACCCACTCACCCAGTCTCTGGGGCGGTTTATAGAATAGTCTCGACCTAGGAAATCCTATAGAGGGGTATTCCATTATCAGAATAAATGTTTAGTTCCGTTATTATCAAACTCATATGGCATTTTAATAATATATTGAATGATTTACCATTAAGTAAAAAGGACGTTTAATCGAGGCCACCTCATAAATCCACTAACCCGGTCTCCGGGGCGATTTATAGGGCGGTCCCAACCTAGGAAATCCCATAAAGGGATATTCCATTTTCGGAATAAACGACCGTTTTACAAAGTGATTGAGTACTGATAATCGTGATGCATGCTTTGCAAATGATTTTTCTAATTAATTATGAAAATTACTAATTAATATTTTTAACTTAGTTTCCAAGATCAATTTAATTTCTGAATTCCAAATTACTCCAATTCGAATTTCTAATCACCAAACTTAAACTATCCAAGTTTATTTAATTAATTTAGTGTCTAAAGTTAACTAACACAAACCCAATATAAATTAACAATTAATAATTAAGCCCAAAGTCAAATTGCAAGTCCAAATATAAAGTTAACAATAAATATTTCAAATAAACCAAAGTGAGGCCCAAATGCAATAAAAGGAAGAAACCCAAACAATCACGTTAAAGAAGTCCAACTAACAAAGAGCAAGTCCACCTTAATAAGACAAGATTAGACCCAAACAAATCAATAAGTAGGCAAGGCTAAACAAGGATTAAAAACCTAACAGGAAGTACAAAGCCCAAATTAATAATTTAAAAACCTAAAGCCCAACAGGATTCTTAAAACCAAAATGTAGTAATAAGACCCAAACAGAAAATGTGAAAAGCACTACCTCATATATATGATAAGGCTGACCCAATTAACTAACTAAACCAAGCCCAAACCACTTTAAAGCCCACAAAAAAAAATATTACCCCCACATCCAAGATAAAGCCCAAAATATAAAATATAAATAACACCTTACACAAGAAGATAAAGCCCAAATATAAATAACACCCAATTCCAATTTCTAATTTTATAATAATTACTAAAGGCAACTTTTAATTTCCTAACAATCTCTCATCATGAAGTCAAAATTTTTAGCCCCTTACTTTGTTTCCAAGCCAATCACTATTATTCCGTTCATAAATTAAGAGTCAAATTTTAACTCTAATTTACCTATTAAGCTACCAATCCAACAAAAGCATCTTTTTTCTTTTTCTTTAAAATAATTATTAAGGGCTAAGTTTGATTAATAATTTTCTAATTATCTCTCAATTAGCAGTCTTTTAGATTTCATATGGTGGTTTACTGTTGTGGTAGATTACTACTCATCACAATCTTTATGTTGCTCAGAAATTTGAGTGGAGTATGATATATGATGATGCATGGTTGGAGGTCAAGAGAAGGTATTTTTGGAAGGTGGAATCGTTTGAGAAGTATGTTAATATTCTTTATGGTTTAGAAGTTGACTCATATGCATCTTAAACAACTTGTATCAGCGTCGTGTTTGAAAGAAATCTCGATCTCTCTAATTTCTGTTTGGTTCATTTGGTGGCTATCAATGGCGAACGAAAAGAGCAAGCACTTCGACCATCTCGAATCCGATCAGCAAATTCTTGAAATGCTGGATTCTTTCCGCTCCTCTTAGATGCACACGCCCACTCCAAAACCAACCGCCTCCACCAGTCGGGAAGTGTTGGACTTTTTCCATTATGGTATCAAAGAAACGATCGAAGAAAAATTCTTGGAGTTCGCCGATCAAATACCACCAGCCAAGGCTTATCCTTCACCGCTTCCTCCGTTCGCAAAACCACCATAACCCTCAAAGTCCTCTTTTTAATCCCCAAACTCATTCTCAAAAACATCCACGCCACTAAGCCTGACCTATTCTACACCAACGTCGAACTCTTCGAAGACCAGATGCACTCAGACGCCGTTCTTGATGATATAGCCCGTATGCTTAACTGCACCCAATCCAGTCTCAATGTAATCGCCTTCGAGAGAGGAGTAGTCGTTAGAAGTTTACAGTTTCACGAGGATGTAGATCCGATTGACTATACTAAGATGGGAGTAGGAGGAAAAGCAATTCCTCCCTTCATGGATCGAGTTCTCCATATGAGGAGCGATGATTTTTTTATTCTGTTGGTAGAAAAAGATGGAGCTTTTTCAAGATTGGCTGAGGATAGGTTTTACAATTGATTTCCTTGTATCATTGAGACTGTGAAAGGGCAGCCGGATGTGGCTACGAGGTTGTTTCTGAAGAAAATGAAGACTGAGTTGATGCTTCCAGTGTTTGCATTGATGGATAGTGATCCTTATGGGTTAAAAATTCTGTCTGGTTACGATTTGACTACCCCTGGTATCAAGTGGTTGGGAATCAGGTCGAGTGATTTGGATAAGTATGAGATATCAGAGCAATGTAGGTTGAGGATGACAGAGCATGATATTAAGGTTGCGAAGGATTTGCTGGAGGAGGACTTTATCAAGAAGAATCCTGCTTGGGTTGACGAGTTGAATTTGATGTTGAAGACTAAGCAGAAGGCTGAGATTCAGGCTTTGAGTTCATTTAGGTTTCAATATTTGTCTGAGACTTATTTGCCATTAAAGTTGAAGCAGCAGGACTGGATATGAGGTATTGAGAATTTGGAAATGGTTTAATGATTACTTAGGTATTACTGATAGCAATCTTTTAGATTTCATATGGTGTTTACTGTTACTACTCATCACAATCTTTTATGTTGCTTAGAAATTTGAATGGAGTATGATATATGATGATGCATGGTTTGAGGTCAAGAAAAAGGTATTTTGGGAACATGGAATCGCTTGAGAAGTATGCTAATGTTCTTTATGGTTTAGAAGTTGACTCGTATGCATCTTAAACAACTTGTGTTAGCGTGTTGATGTGGCATCCCGGAAGTGGTTTCTGTTGTTTCTCTGAATGTTGAATTTTGTTATAAGTTTGTTTTGAATGATGCTTTGCACTTTGGAGTGTTTGGAAGAGGAACTCAGAAAAGATTGACTTAAATTTCAGAGGTTGATCATTGCCATAGTTTGCTGGGGAAGGTTGATGTGTAGTCTGGGAGATTTCAATGTGGTTTCTGATACTCAACTGCAATTAACTCGTTTTTAAGAAATTTAGTGTCAAAAAATGTTGGTTTTTGGAGAGAAGAGGGAAGTTATGGTGTCAGCTTTATGATTCTGGAGTTGTCAGTTCAATATCAAATTTGTAATTTAGACTGTTCTGAGTAATGTAGGAGACTAGGTTCCAGACTAGCTTTATTGTTATGCTTCCTTATGCACGTATCATCACTAAAGTTTGTTTTAGATTCCTAGTACATTGTAGATATATGATTACTGATTATTATACTCACTTTTGAAGTTCGGTAAATCTGAATACTAATGCTGTTTAGGGAGCTGAGTCAGCATCTCCTCAGTCCAAAACATCAATAAAGAAATATATAATGAGAAATGTTTATCTTCCATCTTTCATGATTGATTGAACAAGATTACAAGCAAAACTCATTCCCCAACATTTGAAATCAACTTTATATAAGATCATGTCTTGAATAAGATTAAGAAAATCATGGTTGACATGCCTTATTGAAGAGTGATTCAAGAGATTTTCAGTTGAATGTTAATGATTGATGATATCAAAGTTGATGCTTAATTATGGACGAGGAGAGGTTTGAGTGGTAGTGGGCACTTATTTCATGAACGTACGTATCATCTAAATTATGTATAGCTCATATTTACAAATAGTGGATTACATTTATAATTGCTTATATTATGCTACATAATTTATTTGTTGCATTCAGAATTGTAGGTGCTTCCTTTATTTCCTCATATATATTCTCTTTTTCTTTGCACCAGTCTTCATTGGTAAATTAATGGATTGATTTCTCATATAGGATAGGATCTAGCTATGAGAATGGATCAAGAGCCAAAGGTGGAAAGATATGATAATAACACTTTGGAAAGTCCAAATGGTCCTAGGTTAATTGTTATGAAAGGGTTACTTGTAGCAAAACTTTTCTGGGTCTTTTCATATCTTTTTGAGATATTTTGATCTCAGTTTATTTATAACAAAAACTGGGCAGACAGTTGAGGGAGCAAGTTGAGCTACTTGTGAAGTAGAGTTGGTCTTTCTTCAGCCAAAAGACTTGAGTAATATTACTTTGTTGTTTGTAAAGGTTACATCTGTATTATAGTAGCATACTAGCATTGTTGTTTATATTGTTTGACTACTAAAATTCGTGCTGTACGCCAAGGAATTGGATAATTGGGAGCAATTTGACCAGATTTGACACTAAACGGAAGGATCAAAATTTTGTCTTTTGAGGAGCTATGTACAATGGGAATTGAGCCTCTAGCCCTCTACGATGGAGGCCTAACCATGTTTGGGCCAAGAGGCCAACAGGGCTTGGATCTGGCTTATCTCTTATGTATGCCAATTATAGGAGTACCCTTTGTATTGCTTGTGGGAGGTGGTCCAATAAATTGACTTGGAGCTAGAGCTTGCAAAAGCTGACCCGATTGTGGGTATCCAACCCGATCGCCCGAAACCAAACCCAACCCAACCCGATTTGACCAAAAAAGTCAACCAACCCAATTCGTCCAATCCGAAACCGAAACTGACCCAACCCAGAAATGACCCGAAATTTTGGATACCCGAACCCGAAAATGACCCAAATCCAAAATGACTCGAACCCGATCAACCCGACAGATTAACCCGAAATGACCCGAATTAGAATTAATTATATTTAAATTGTAAAAACTAAAAATTGTAAAATAATTATCAAACATTATATATTTGATAGTTTTAATCCAATTTTAGTATTTTACCACATCAAATCTCAATTTCATGATATTTATTGCTAATTTTTTTAGTCTTGAATTGAAAATTGAAACTATACCATTAAAATTGATTATTACAAATAATAGAAATTATTTTTACTTTAAAATATTAGAATTAAATTATATTTTTCTATTTATTTAAATATTTATACTTTAATATAATATAGTTCATATAAAAAATCAATGCCAATGAATATTTCAATTAATACAATATATTTATAAGTTATAAGTTATATAAATTTGAAGAGGTAAATAAAATGCATTATAAGTTATAATATAAATAAAATTGATTAAATTATATTGTGCTGTTGTGCAGAGTAGTTCTCAGTGTGTGATGCAATGCAATCCCCAAAGTCTCACATTTGTTCAAATTAGGGTCTAACAGATTTTAATTTGTTTAATTTAAAAGCTTGCATTTTCATAATTTGTTTAATTTAATGTTTCATTAGTTTTAATTTGAAATAATTTACAATTAAGTTTCATTAATTTAATTAGTTTAAATTAGTGTTAAAACATATGCATTAAATATTTAATTTATATATTAGTCAAGGATCATCGGATCAAATTATTGTTCAATTTTGATTCTTATATAATATATGTATACTATAAATATATATTTGTTTTTTTTAAGTAATAAATATTATTAATAATAAGGTAAGAGATTACAACAAATCAATCAAGTTTGATGTTCTAGAGACACCAAGCTTGGCCAAGGAATAAGCCTAAAAGTTTCCCTCCCTAAAAACATGAACAAAGGAGACATGGTCTAAAATAAAAAACAAGATTTGAAAGTTTATTATATAATATATATATATATATATAGTATAAATCAGAGACATGGCCTAAATATATATATTATATATATTTGTACCGATTAATTAAGACTTAAATCTCCAAGATTGGAATTATTAGTTATATTAATATATTTTACTTTGGTCCTTAAATTGAACTTTTAAACCATGAAGGTATAGAACTTAAAAGTTAAAACCTTAAATAAGTTGTATAATTAATGTCAAATTTAATGAATCGATATGGAAAGACTAATTGTGTTTTCTATAGTAAAAAATTAATATAAAGTTATCGAATAAATGCCACAAAAAAGAGTTAGTTGAAAGATTATTATAAAATAAAAATATTGTTATAGAAAATATCGGCCTTCTTAAATCAAAATATTGAATTTCATATAACTATTTAAAAAAAAAATGTTATAACTACAATTGGAAAATAATTTTTATTAATCCCAAATTATAAGAATAGAAATACAAGTTTTATTTAACCCGAAAAACTCGAATCAAATTTGAAACCCGAAATGACCCGACTATTCAACCCGAAAAAATGAATCGTAACAACTCGAACCCGAAAAGAACCGAACCCGAAAACCCGAGGTTCAAACCCGAAATTATCCGAACCATATGACCCGAAACCGAAAACGACCCAACCCAGAATTGACCCGAACCCAAATGACCCGACATTTGAACGACCCGAACCCAACCCAACCCGAAACCGAAAATTAACCGAATCCGTATGACCCGAAACTGACCCAACCCAAACAACCGAACCCAAATCCAACCCGACCCGCCCATCTACCAGTTCTACTTGGAGCAAGCAAACAAGTTTATCGTTACTCTAACGAAGCAAATTTTATGTGCGCAAATTGAAAATGTTGAAAATAACAATACAAGCCTTGGATGAAAGCTTAGGTTAGAGATTAAGTTGGGGCTCTTTGATACTAAACGAGTGACTCTAATCTATTTGCATTCTACCGACTTCGAAATTATTTGGAAACTTAGACTAAAAATGGGATTGTCTTAAAATGATGCTAAGTAATTAACATGCTAAAGATGATAAGATTACCTGTGAAAAGCTTTGGCATTTCTGTAAATGAGGCATCAGGGATGTAATCAGGGTCTTGTAATTTACTCCCATTCGCAGCTTCTTTGATGGCAGCCAAATTGGTGCCAACCCTTTGTTCTCTTGGCTTCATAGTGGGAAAATCATTTGATTCATTTTCTTTGGTCAATGTTATATTTGGGTTGTCTTCTTCATTACTGTCATTCTAAGTAAAATGAAATATTAGAAAAATAATTCAAAGAAGGACAATAATTTATGATGGTTTGCATAACAATTAATGAGGAGATCATGGTTAAAGGACATTGCTGTCATATGATCCTTTTATTGATGATGGAGCCATTTAACTTCCTATTCAAGCATCTTTCCTTTTATTTGTACTGATTATTTTTAGGGGATTGGCATGTCATCTTTGGTAGCTGCGTCTGTAGCTTAATCTGCTGCAAATGTTGTCCAAGCAGGAAATAAAGAGTTCACCTCCAAGGTATTTTTTGGAATTTTGATTTCTTTTATGATTGATTGCAAGTTGACACATACGTTGGTGACTGATGATTTGTTGACATGTTCATTGGTTGCCACTGGGAGATCAATCTCTTCACTCAACAAGAAGAACAAGCTATACAACAACAAATGCTTCAAAAAAGAAAAAGAAAGCTGAACTTTTATTTTCAAAGACAGTTATTTTGAACATTATTGTTAGGCTTTACATTATTAAATACTATGTACAAAAATTTTAGTTCAGAGTAGATTGTAACAATGCTAAGTGTATGTCTCTAATGTTTATAGTTAATTTCAAATTTATGTACATAATAGCATCTTCAAAATCTATGTGCAAACTTTTATATTACTTGAAATCTTCTATTACTCCAAAATTAATCACTATTACTTAACAACTCCTATCCGCTCCAAAATTAGCCATTATCAATTGAAGTCTTCTATCAACTCCAAAATTAACCACTATTACCTATAACATCTTCTATCTATGATATTGCAAGGTCTATGTACCTAATGTTTATAATGAATTTCAAATTCTGTACAAAATAGCATGTTATAAATTTATATACAAATTTATATTACTAACTAAAAATCTTCTATCTTTTCACCAAAAAAAAAAAAATCTTCTATCTACTCCAAAACCAAGAATTCTTACTTTAGATCTTCTATCAACTCCAAAATTAATCATTATGACTTAAAATCTTCTATCAATCTCAAAATTAAACTCCATCACTGAACATGTTCTATCTAATTCAAAAGAAACGAAAGCCGCAACGAAGCGCAGCCGAAGATTATCTAGTAATACAAAATTGAATCTACGAAAACAACAAAAAGATTTTCTTTTTTATAATAACATTATGGAAAATTATACCATATAATGTCAGTAGACTTTATAGCAGATTACACATGTGGGGTCTAAGGGTTGAGATGTGTCATTTAGGGAATAGTTTTGAATTTTAAAAACAAAATTAATTCAAAAAATGGGTATGTGTCAACTATCCAGCGCGCTTGTGGAATGTGGAGTCCAAAATTTACACTGTCAGTGTATCAAATAATTACCCTAATATTATCATTTATTAATTTGGTCATCATCATTAATTTATTTTCACATGTAATCGTTGTTTTAAAAACCGGACTGGACCGGATGAACCGGGTACAGGAGGCTTCTCCGGTCCGGATAATATACAAAGTTTCCAATCAGCAAAAAAAGTCAACAATCGGTTTTGACCAGTTCAATCGCTAGTTGAACCGAAGAACCAGACCGGTTCATAGACATGTTGACTTTGATTTAAAATTTCAAAATTTGAAAAAAAAAACGTTTGCTGGTTGTGGGATTTGAGCCCATAATATAGTAAAAATGATTATAAACTGCTTAAACACTCTACCAGAATGTTTTTTATGACATTGTTATACAACAATTAATATTTATTATATATAAAAATATTGTTTTGACCTCAATTGACCTTATCAAATCGAACTGGCGATTGGACTGGTTGAATCGATCGGACTGTCAATCGGACCGGTCCGATTTTTAATACCTTGCATGTAATGTAACTAAAGATTTGGGAAATCTTTTATTAAGTTGAGCTCTAAGTAAATTAATATCCTTTATGAGTTGTCTTTTTTTTTTTTGCAATAATTTTATGAATTGTCTTTATATTTTATATATAGAGTTATTATTATACAATATATTGTCAGTGTAAATTTAGACTATATAAGCGGATTGAGGAGTTGACACATACCCATTTTTTTAATTAATTTTGTTTCAAAATCATTCCCTTAATGACACATATCAACCCCTATACCCCAAATGTCTAGTCTGCTAAACTTGGTATAATTTTATTTAATCATCATTAATGAATATTCACATTTAACTCAAAGATTACTTAAATTGCGCTTGAAAGAAAGGAAGAGTATAAACACTAATTTAATGTGGCACAATTCTAATGATTGGTCCATGACTGACGTGGTGGTGAGACGGTCTCATCTAATAATTTTTCTTTTATTGATATGTCAAGTATACTTTTGAAAGGATATAATCATCATTAATTTATTTTCACATGTAATGTAAAAGATTTGGGAAATCTTTTATTAAATTGAGCTCTAAGTAAATTAATATCTTTTATGAGTTGTTTTTATATATATAGATATAATTTGATTTAATCTCATTATTAATTAATATTCACATATTTTTTTACAAAAAACAATATTCACATTTAACTCAAGATTACTTTAATAGACAGGAAAAGAAAGAATATACTAATTTAAAAGTACTCAAGGATTTAGCAAGGAAGTCTTTGTTGTATATAAAAGGCATAGCCCCTCATTGTTCGAAAACACAAAGCCAAAGCCAAGTATATAGGGCCAAGTATCTATCTCCAATTCTTAAAAGTAATAATTCAATTAAAATTTCAATCTATGGCCGCTGTTGCTCCTAACAATTTTATTATGAAGCTTGTTTTCGTGGCGCTAGTACTGTTGTTGATGTTGAGTGGCAACTTCAGTGTCTACGGCCAGTAAGTAATTCATAATTTTATATTAATATATCATTGTTTTTTTTGTTGGTAGTATTATTTTTATTAATAAATTGATTGATGTATATATTTTTGTTTTTCTGTTTTTTGGGTTCTAACCGATCAAAATGTTATAACTCTTTCTTTTCCGAGGAACACGGCAACTTGTGATAAAAATTACTAATAATTACTAATTCTTTTTTTTTTGGCAGAAAATTATCAATTCTTTAAGAGTAATTAATTATAACATTAACTAAATCATGAATCTAATTTTTTTTGTCTCTAATTATACATGCATGTCATATGTCTTTTATTCAGACATCATCAGCAAGCAAGGATCGGAAGAGTACTTGCAGGATACGAAGATCTTTACCTAGGAATGTTCAGTAAGTAATTTAGACATACAGAAATGAAAGAGATCAATTTGAAGAATATCAGGCTTAATTTGCTGATGCTAGTAATTTGACAGGTACTGAGGAGGAAGCTGCTATAGCTTATGAGTACTTCGCCGAGGCAATGAGTAAGGTTTGACTTGAGTCGTTGTATATATATACAATACAAGAGGAAATATCTGTGCTTCGTTACGGGTTAGACAGGGTACTTGGATTGAACTATAGTTTATATATTTAACATAATTTGTATATCATGGGTGTTATTTATAAGGGGGAGGAAATGAGTTCAGTTTTCTTTTTACAGCAGAATATATTATTATGTATCTATATACCATATATTTAAACGAAGACGAATGAAACGGGGAATAAAGCCTTTGTAAAACAATAAATAATAGGAGTACTACAAATTACTAGATATTCTCAAATGCTTTCACTGACTTGAATTTGCAAATATGGGAGTAAATTGAGTCATCTTCTGTATAAGTTAATTAAAGTTGCTGTTCACAAAATAGTCTTCTAAAGCCTTTCGACGATGATAATGAAATTCATGATAGCTAAAATGGTTTAATACCTATTTTGCCCCTTGAACTTGCACGGTTTGTACGTTTTACTCCCTGAACTTTCAATTTGCAATCCCGTTGGTCTCTATTACATAGTGGGCGTGACGGTGCCGTCATGCTGCTGACATGGCAATACCACATGGCACAAAAATATGCCGCGTGACAATGCAACATCAACGGTTTGGTCCGATGTGGGAATGCCACGTGGGTCGGGTTGGTTCGATGTGGCATTGCCACATGGCATTTTGATCCGATGTGGCAATGCTTCCACGTTAGTGGCGTGACAGTACCGTCACGCCTACAGTTTGAGAGGAATTAAGAGGGTTTTAAATTGAAAGTTTAGGGGGGCAAAATGTCCAAAATTTAAGTTTAGGAGACAAATCCTTCAAACTGTACAAGTTCAAGGGGCAAAAAGGACATTAAGCCTAGCAAAAATGACAACAACAAAAGAAAATAACTTACAAAAAGAAATGACTCAATTTGTAAGTTCAATTAAAATGTCATTAGAGCTAATCAAGACACCGTTTAGACATTGTAGATAGTTGCTTAAATACTAAGTTTATCTTTTTGTCTAGAGCTGGCAAAAGCTGATCTGCTTGTGGGTATCCAATCCGACTGCCCGAAACCAAACCCAATCCAACCCGATTTGACCAAAAAATTCAACAAATCCAATCCGCCCAACCTGAAACCGAAACAAACCCAACCCAGAAATGACCCGAAATTTTGGATACCCGAACCCGAAATTACTCGAATCCAAACGACCCGAACCCGAAATGACCGAAACCCAAATGATCCGAACCCGATCAACCCGAATTAAAATTAATTATATTTAAATTGTAAAAACTAAAAATTGTAAAATAATTAGCAAACATTATATATTTGATAGTTTTAATCCAATTTTAATATTTTACCACATCAAATCTCAATCTCATGATATTTATTGCTAATTTTTTTAGTCTTGGATTGAAAATTGAAACCATACCATTAAAATTGATTATTACAAATAATAGAAAATATTTTTATGGATATGTTTATGAGCATCTGAATCTTATTTTGATTTAATCGGAAATTATTTTGGAAAAAATAGGAAAAACGATATTAGAAGCGTGAAAAGACTGCCAATCTTTTTGGCATTCAATTATCTATTTTTTATGCATATTTTGGGGGAAAATTGAGGAAAACTATTTCAGGTTAATTTTTGTAAAATTTTAGCCGAAATCATAAACTAACCATCATGGTTTCTGGCTGAAAACGCGTTACGGGGCATCGACTGATTTTTGGTGCAGAGACTCATTGAAATATCTATAATTATCTAATCAAATCTTAGCCACATTGGATTTAAAGAAATGTATTTACGAACATCTGAATCTTGTTTCGATTTAATCGGAAATTAATTTGGAAAAAATAGGAAAAATAGTAAAAACGATATTAGAAGCGTGAAAAGCCCGCCAATCTTTTTGGCGTTCAATTATATATTATTTAGACATATTTTGGGCAAAAATTGAGGAAAAATATTTCGGGTCAATTTTTGCAAAATTTTAGCTGAAATCATGTACTAACCATCACGGTTTCTGGCTGAAAACGCGTTCCGGGGCTCCGGCTCTGTTTTGCATGATTTTTGGCGCAAAGACTCATTGAAATATCTATATTCATCTAATCAAATCTCAGCCACATTGGATTTAAGGGAATATTTTTACGAGCATCAGAATCTTGTTTCGATATAATCAGAAATTAATTTCGAAAAAAAAACATATTTGAGGCATGAAAAACCCTTAAATAGTCTTGAGTTGAATATATATTTTTTATGAGTGCTGTGGCCAAAAAATTAACGAAAAACTTTTCATTTCAGTTTTATCAAAATTTTAGCTGAAAATCGTGTATTAACCAACAAGGGTTCTGGCTGAAAATGCGTTCCAGGGCCCCGGCTCAGTTTTACATGATTTTTGGCGTAGAGACTCCTTGAAATATCTATATTCATCTAATCAATTCGCAGCCTTATTGGATTTAAAAAAAATGTTTTTACGAGCATCTAAATCTTGTTTCGATTTAATTAGAAATTAATTTGGAAAAAATAGTAAAAACGATATTAGAAGCGTGAAAAGCCCGCCAATATTTTTGGCGTTCAATTATATATTATTTACGCATATTTTGGGCAAAAATTAAGGAAAAATATTGCGGGTCAATTTTTGCAAAATTTTAGCTGTAATCATGTACTATTCATCACAATTTCTGGCTGAAAACGCGTTCCGGGGCTCCGGCTCTGTTTTGCATGATTTTTGGCGCAAAGACTCATTGAAATATCTATATTCATCTAATAAAATCTCGGCCACATTGGATTTAAGGATATGTTTTTACGAGCATCTGAATCTTGTTTCGATTTAATCGGAAATTAATTTGGAAAAAATAGGAAAACGATATTAGAAGCGTGAAAAGCCCGCCAATCTTTTTGGGGTTCAATTATATATTTTATGCATATTTTGGGCAAAAATTGAGGAAAAATATTTCGGGTCAATTTTTGCAAAATTTTAGCCGAAATCGTGTACGTTAACCATCACGGTTTCTGGCTGAAAACGCGTTCCGGGGCTCATACTTAGTTTTGCATTATTTTTGGCGCAGAGACTCATTGAAATATCTATATTCATCTAATCAAATCTCGGCCACATTGGATTTAAGGAAATGTTTTTACAAGCATATGAATTTTGTTTCAATTTAATCAGAACTTAATTTGGAAAAAAATAAAAAAACCATAATTGAAGCGTGAAAAAGCCCGCCAAATCTTTTTTTGCGTTCAATTATATATTTTTTATGCATATTTTGGGAAAAAAATTGTGGAAAAATAATTCAGGTCAATTTTTGCAAAATTTTTAGCCGAAATCATGTACGTTAACCATCATGGTT
>AWUE01017897.1:0-14770 GCA_001974825.2 Corchorus olitorius | reverse complement strand
TTGCATAATTTTTGGCGCCGAGACTCCTTGAAATATCTATATTCATCTTATCAAATCTCAGCCACATTGGATTTAAGGATATGTTTTTACGAGCATCTGAATCTTGTTTCGATTTAATCAAAAATTAATTTGGAAAAAATAAGAAAAACGATATTAGAAGCGTGAAAAGCCCGCCAATATTTTTGGCGTTCAATTATATATTATTTGTGCATATTTTGGACAAAAATTGAGGAAATATATTTCGGGTCAATGTTTGCAAAATTTTAGTTGAAATCATGTACTAACCATCACGGTTTCTGGCTGAAAACGCGTTGCGGGGCTCTGTCTCAGTTTTGCATGATTTTTGGCACAGAGACTCATTGAAATACCTATATTCATCTAATCAAATCCCAACTACATTGGATTTATATTTTGTCCATGGCCACTACAAAAGTACCCTTTTACTACATTAATTAATTGGATTCATTGCTTCTTCACTCCAATGGAAACATTGGGTGCAGAATGCAGACTAGAAACAGAGTATATAACTATATAACCATGAATATATAATTTATGTATAGCATTCACCAATTGCGTGGCCAGGAACTTTTCCAAGTGGAGTCAATGAATATATGAATATGATTTTAATGTTTGAGTGCATAGCTATGTAAATTAAAACTATCTTAACATAATTTTTGAATTCCAAAAAGAACAAGAGTTATATTAATGTTTGAGACAACAACTTTATTAAGACATATTTACAATTCTAAAAACTGAATTCACCTTTGATAGATGGGTATATATCGAGAAAGAAAAAAAATAATTGAAAAGGATCAAGGGGTATGAACATGGACAATTAAAAAGGAACAAATGAAGTAATTTATAATTTTGGTGAAATCAAAATAGTATAAAAGTAAATAAGTAAAGTATTTATTAAAAATTTTAATATTTTCATTTTTTTTTTCAATACAAAGGGGGGAATGGGGAAACCCTTACCCTTCATGTGAACTTTTTGAGGCCTTGGCCACTAAGCCAAAGCCTCAAATTCAATTTTAATATTTTCATTGACCCCATAAAATTATCTATTATGCATATTGATCCCAAATCAATTTTTTAGTGGGGTCAATTTCTTATTTTACTTAAGTTTTTTCCTACCATTCAAAGCAAGTTTAAATTTTAAGTGGGTTCATTTGAACCCACAACCTAAAGAGTGGTTACACCACAGGCATTCACCAATTGCCATTGGCCTTGATTACGGTTTTGAGTTTGAATTTTGTTAATGAAGATTAATGATTCAGTTGGATTAACTAGATCGATATCTCTTAGATAAGATTTTGAGTTTAAATTTTATGAATGAAAGAAAAATAGCTAGAAGATTAGATTGAATATTACTTCTTTTCTTATTCAAACATTAATGTTACCACAATTAAATCGCAAAAGAATCTTCCTAATAGTGTGTACTCCCATATCAACTAGGTGGAAACTTGATTATTTCTTTACAAAGATGTAGTCTATTATATGATTTCATCAGTCCAAAATCTCTCCAGGATCATTACCAATTCTAACATTCAATCTTCTAAGCCAAATGGAATGAAGGATCATATGGAAAACATCAAACCTCTTCGGAGTGGCATGCAATTCAAAATGTCTTCTAACTTGGACACCTCTTTTCTGCATTCTTATATATTGCCTATCCGGTATACTCATCAATATTTTCTTTAGATTCGGAATATCTTCCAGCGAAACCATGACCGAAAACATCTTCCAATTCAAAACATCACTGAATGGCGGAACATAACTTTTCGAAATCAGCACGGGAACGCAGCCATTATACAAGGATTCAACGACTCTTGGGCTTGCAACTTCGTAACCACTGGGGCAAAGGCAATATTTACTCTGTCTCATTAGATCATAGTATGAAACTCCTTTACGAAGGTAACTATGAACTCTAATGTCATGATCTTTTTTTTCCCAATGCTGGAACAGAATTGGTCTTACAGGACCATGATTCCCTCCTGCAAAAAAGGCCAGGATTCGACGCTGTGATGGAGACAACCCACCAATCAAGCCTACTTCTAAGTTAAATGTTTTGAGACTAATCTCCGGAATGGAAACATCCTTCATGGGATTGAATCTCTCCGAAGTGTTTGCATTGCACAATGCACGAATGGAGTTCTTTGCCAAATCAGGAACATAAAAACTAGTTGCAGGGCCCTGAAATAGAAACAAAAGTACTCATAATCATGTTCTAATTTGCAGTAAAGCTGTGGAAAAATATTTTACTCCCTCCATATCCCTTTTCATCTATCTGTAATAACCAAATTGTAGTACATACTAAGGAAATTAGTTCAAGTAGTTAAATTGATAAATTTAATAAGTTTTTTTATGTATATTATATATAACCACACTCTAATTTTCCGTACATTTTAAATGGGGGTAATTTTAAAAGCAATATATTTTTTGCAAAAAAAAACAACAGATAAAAAGGATCAAGTAACTCGACAGATAAAAAGGACGGAAGGAGTACTTACCCAATCATGGCAAGAAAGCATGAAATGATCAGCGCCAAGGCTTCGGTTCCAAAAAGGGTATTTTCCTGCAATAACATTAACATAATCCAACAAAATCCCTCCTAAGTTTTGGAAATGCGTACCCTTTACCCAATTATATTGGACCAGCCTTGTTACGCTATAAGGAAGATAAAATACATGAGCTTTCTCAGGATTTTGGGTTCTGAATTTTTTGTTAATCTCCATTTTATTGATAAAGTGCCCTTCCATAGAGTACAACAGAGTGCAAGGACCGTCGTGAAATAATGGAAGGTCTCCTTCTTTGTATACATATATCTTGAACTGTTTCTCCATTTCTAAGTAGCTCCTGTCATTAAAAAAAAACAAGCAGGAAAGTATTATTGATTTGCTATAGCTTAGAACGAAATTTAATCAAGCAATTAAATTGGATAATTGGGAGAAAATTGACCAGATTTAACACATGGGAATTGAGCCTCTAGCCCACTACGAGGGAGGCCTAACTATGTTTGGGCCAACAGGCCGATAGGGCTTGGATCCGGCTTGTCTCTTCTGCCAATTATAGGAGCCTAATATTGTAGGACCCTTCGAATTGCTTGTGGGAGGTGGTCCAATAAATTGACTTAGAGTAAGCAAACAAGTTTATCATTTTCCTTTTGGTCCAAATGCAATTGCAAATAAGTTTTATCATTACTCTAACGAAGCAAATTTCCATGTGCGCAAACTAAAAATGTTGAAGATGACAAGAAGACAAGCCTTGGGTGAAAGCATAGGTTAGAGATTAGGTTAGAGTTCCTTGATACTAAACGAGTGGCTCTAATCTATTTGCATTCTGCCGACTTCGAAATTGTTTGGAAACTTAGACTAAAAATGGGATTGTCTTAATTAAAATAATAATGCTAAGTAATTAAACATGCTAAAGATGATAGGATTACCTGTGAAAAACTTTGGCATTCCTGTAAATGGGGCCATCGGGGATGTAATCAGGGTCCTCTAATTGACTACCGTTTGCAGCTTCTTTGATGGCAGCTCGAGCTCCTCGAAGACCATCTTCTAGCCTATCCAAATTGGTGCGAACCCTTTGTTTTCTTGTCTTCAAAGGAGGAAAATCATCATTTGATTCATTTTCTTCGGTCAATGTGGTGGAGTTGAAGTTTTCACTACTTAATGTTATATTTGGGTTGTTGTCTTCATTCCTGTCATTCTGAATGAAATGAAATATTAGGAAAAAAATAATTCAAAGAAGGACAATAATTTATGAGGGTTTAAACTTCATGTAAGGGGCATGTTTAATATGTGTAATTAATCACTATAGATTATGGTTAATTTGCATAACAATGTGGAGATATGGACTATGGTTAAAGGACATTGTTGTCGTATTCCTTTTTTGATGATGGAGCCATTCATAACTTCCTATTCAAACTTCTTCCTAAATATAAATTCTGTTTTTGGAAAGTATTTGAATAATAATTGATTATATATTGTAGATATTACTTGGGAGTAGGGCAATTTTCATTTATGTGCACTTTCTATTTTAAAAGATTAAATACCTATATTAGATCAATAATCAAAATTGAAGTTATAATTACCTCAAAATTTGAAGTTATAACAATGAGATTTTGAGTGATCAGAATGAAAAAAAAAATTACTGCAAATTAAGAAAATACTTACTAATGAATCAAATTTCCCAAGAGCTTATCAGAATACTGGGAATTGCAGTAAACGTTAAAAAGGAGTTGTGGTTCTAAGCAATCAACATAGAGCATTAATGGCTAAAGCATAAGATAGAAGCAGAGGATGAACGAAACTTACAAATTGTGGAACAATGGGCGTAGAAACAGAGTTGCTATGGGCAGTGGCAACCTCATTTGACAAAGCTTCTGAATGCAAATCTGCTGGATTTTCACTTTCTTTTGCATGTAAACTTGAATTCTTCTCTGAATCTAAACTAGCGTATGAAGAAGAAGTAGAAAGGGTATAAATTGAACCCCATTTCGAGCCTTGAGAAGCAAAAGCTAAAACCAGAATCAATGGCACTATAAGCAGAGAAGCCTTTAACCATGACGAAGTTGTGGCAAACCAGTTTTTGAACCCTTCCCTCATTTCTCAGAATTTTGTGTAGAAATATTGGAGCATGTTTGCTTCTAACATGCAAAAATAAGACATGGGATTCTTAAGAAACTGGCAAGCAATCCAAGAAACCTTGATTTCTTTGGTTTATGATTATTTTTATCTTTAGGTTCTCTTTGCCAAGTTTCCAGTTGGTGCCACAAAAGTCATTTTCAAACATCTTAAGTGTGGCTGTTATAACTGCTTATCTTTTATTCCTTGCTCACATTAAATGTATTGATTTTTTACGAATCATTTCCAAGAAACCAGAATTATGTCATTTTTGATATATAGATTTTTGATGATTACTAATTCAATGTGTTAATCTTATGTGTTAATGCCTCATCACTTGATGATCCATGATTGGGCGCTTTACTGATACTCATTATTATATACTGTTTGGGAACCGCATCAAGCTTGATGTTGTTGCTGGAAATCGAGATTGGAGAGTGCTAGCCGGCCAATAGAAGCTCTCTTTCAGAAGTGGCTATTGGAGGTGAAGGATGTTCATGCTAATTCAGAGATTCAAATCCAAGCTTGTGTTTGTTCTTATCAGCTTCCAAAAACTACCACTTGGTTAATACATGCTTTTTCCAGTCCTCTATAAAGTTGGACTGTTGCGTGGAGAATTTGAATCAATTCGGACTTTTCTGGCAACAAAAACGCATACAATATTTATGCATAAACAACTTGAGGTGAGGGTCTAGACAAGCAAGGCCTCATTTCTCGTTTGATATGGTAGTGAAGCTAACATTAGAGATAGTGCTAAGATAGTGCTAAGTACCAAAGTTTGTCTTTTTTTTTTTTCATGCCCACCTTGTAATGGCCACTAAAAAAATACCCTTTTACTACATTAACTAATTGAACTCATTGCTTCTTCAATTCAATGGAAACATTGGGTGCAGACTAGAAATAGAGTATATAAACTATGGCTTAAATACCAAAAAAATCCCTTACCTTATTCATTTGGGACAAATAAATTCCTCATCTTTTTTTTTTCTCAAAAAAATCCCCTTCCTTTCCAAAGTGTGCAAAGTTAGTCTTTTTTGGACAGCCGTGACTAACGGCGTCAACTTTGCTGACGTGGCTTATCCAAGTTAGCTTTTAAGGCCACGTGGCTTGTAGGACCCGCATACCACATGGAATTTTTCCTATTTGTTTAAATATTTTATCATGTGGGTCTCGCATACCACGTGGACTTTTTGCTAAAATGGAATTTCCACGTCAGCAAAGTTAACGGTTGTGATGGCCATCCAAAAGGGACTAACTTGGCAGTTGGCACACTTTTGAAAGGAAATGGATTTTTTTGGGAAAAAAAAAGATGAGGGATTTATTTGTCCCAAATGAAAAAGGTAAGGAATTTTTTTGGTATTTAAGCCTATAAACTATATAACCATGAATATATAATTTATGTATCGCATTCATCAATTGCCATATGGCCTCTACTGCTTCAAAAACTTAGAGCTCGTTTGGCATCGTTTTTGTTTCCTGTTTTCTGTTGCCAATTTCCTGTTTTTGTAAACAAAACAGTGAAAACATGTTTGGCAGACTGTTTTCGTTTTCAAAAATTTTGGAAACAGAAGCAGTGTTTTGGAAAAAAGTGGAAGCAAGAATTTTGTGTTTTCATGTTGTTCCAAAACACTTTCAAAACACAAAAGTACAATGATGAACAGTAACTCACATGCATTTTAACCATTTTTTCTTTTACTTTTTTTTAAAAAAAAAAAACATACAACCAAATTGTATATCTAAACATGTTTTTGTTTTCAAAAATTGATAGCGCAACAAAAACAAAACGAAAACGAAACAAAAAACAGAAAAACGAAAACGATGCCAAACGACCTCTCAGGTAATTGAGAATGGAAGGAACTCTCTTTTAAGTAAGGTTTTGAGTTTAAAATTTGTAAATGAAGGTAAATGATCGAGTGGAATTAATTCATGTCCCTTAAAAAAGATTTTGAGTTTAAATTTTTTTACTAATGAAAGAAAAATAGCTTGAAGATTGAAGATTACTTTTCTTTTTATTCAAACATTATTACAGTTACAATTGCAAAAGAATCTTCCTAATATTGTCTATGTATGGAGTAGTCTATTAATGTTTCATCAATCCGAAATTTCCCCAGAACCATTACCAATTCTAACATTCAATCTTCTAAGCCAAATGGAATGAAGGATCATATGGAAAACATCGAACCTCTTCGGAGTCGCATGCAATTCGAAATGCCTTCTAACTTGTACACCTCTTTTCAGCATTCTTATATATTGCCTATCTGGAATACTCGTCAATATTTTCTTCAGATTCGGAATATCTTCCAGGGAAACCATGACCGAGAACATCTTCCAATTCAAAACATCACTAAATGGCGGAACATAAGTTTTCGAAATCAGAACGGGAACGCAGCCATTGTACAAAGATTCAACAACTCTGGGGCTTGCAACTTCGTAACCACTGGGGCAAAGGCAATATTTAGTTTGTCTCATTAGATCATAGTAAGACACTCCTTTAGGAAGGTAACTATGAACCCTAATGTCAGGATCTTTTTCTTCCCAATGCTCGAACAGAATTGGTCTTACAGGGCCATGATTACCTCCTGCAAAAAATGCCAGGATTCGACGCTGTGATGGAGACAGCCCGCCAATCAAGCCTACTTCTAAGTTAAATGTTTTGATTCTAATCTCTGGAATGGAAACGTCCTTCATTGGATTAAACCTCTCCGAAGTGTTTGCATTGCACAACGCACGAATGGAGTTTTTCACCAAATCAGGAACAAAAAAACTAGTTGCAGGGCCCTGAAACAGAGACAAAAGTACTCAATTAATAAGTCAAATCATGTTCTAATTTGCAGTAAAGCTGTGGAAAAAGCTTATAATTACTCACCCAATCATGGCAAGAAAGCATGAAATGATCAGCGCCAAGGCTTCGGTTCCAAAAAGGGTATTTTCCTGCAATAACATTAACATAATCCAATATAATCCCTCCTAAGACTTTGATACGCGTACCCTTCACCCAATTATATTGGACCAGCCTTGTTACGCTGTAAGGAAGATAAAACACATGAGCTTTCTCAGGATTTTTGGTTCTGAATTTTTTGTTAATCTCCATCTTATTGATAAAGTGCCCTTCCATAGAGTATGAGAGACTGCAAGGACCGTCGTGAAATAATGGAAGGTCCCCTTCTTTGTATACAAATATCTTGAACTGTTTCTCCATTTCCAAGTAGCTCCTGCCATTACAAACAAACAAGCAGAAAAATTATATTGATTTGCTAGCTTAAAACGAAGTTTAATTATCAAAGAAATTGGATAATTAGGAGGAATTTGACCAGATTTGACACTAAACAAAAGGTTTAATGCCTTTTTTGCCCCCTTAACTTGTACGATTTGGATGTTTTGACTCCTAAACTTTAATTTTGACATTTTTCCCCTGAACTTGCAATTTGGAGCCACATTAGTCCCTCTCAAACATCAGGTGTGATGTAATGCCTGTTGGCGTTTTGGTCCACCGTGACCTTGCCACATGGCATTTTGGTCCTACGTGGCAATGCCATTACGCCTTCCGTTTGAGAGGAACTAACGTGGATCCAAATTGCAAGTTGGCAAAATGTCCAAAATTACAATTTAGGGGGTAGAACGTCCAAATCATACAAGTTTAGGGGGGCAAAAAGACATTTAGCCCTAAATAAAATTATCAACATTTTGTCTTTTGAGCGGATAATGGGAATGGAGCCTCGAGCCCTCTACGATGGAGGCCTAAGCAACCATGTTTTGGCCAATAGGGCTTGGTTCTGGCTTTCTTGGACTTGGATTTTAGTTGTAGACTTGGCTTATCTTTTCTGCCAAAAATAATATAGGACCTTCATTTCGCTTGTCGGAGGTGGTCCAATAAATTGACTTGAAGCAAGCAAACAAGTTTATCGTTTCCCATTTGGTCCAAATGCAATTACAAACAAGTTTTATCGTTACTCTAACGAAGCAAATTTCATGTGCGCAAATTGAAAATGTTGAAAATAACAAGACAAGCCCTTGGGTGAAAGCTTAGGTTAGAGATTAAGTTGGGGCTCTTTGATACTAAACGAGTGGCTCTAATCTATTTGCATTCTGCCGACTTCGAAATTGTTTGGAAATTTAGACTAATTTAGCTCAACAAAAAAAGGGTTTGTCTTAAAATAATGCTAATTACTACTAATTAACATGCTAAAGATGATATATACCTGTGAAAAACTTTGGCATTTTTGTAAATGGGGCCATCGGGGATGTAATCAGGGTCCTCTAATTGACTACCGTTCGCAGCTTCTTTAATGGCAGCTCGAGCTCTCTGAAGGCCATCTTCTAGCCTATCCAAATTGGTGCAAACCCTTGGCTTCAAAGGAGGAAAATCATCATTTGATTCATTTTCTTCGGTCAATGTGGTGAAGTTGAAGTTTTCACTACTTAATGTTATATTTGGGTTGTTGTCTTCATTCCTGTCATTCTGATCAATGAAATGAAATACTATTAGAAAAATTAATTAAAACAATTAGGACAATAGTTTATGATGGTTTGCATAACAATGTGGAGATATATTGGTTCAAGGAGCTTTCATATTCCTATATTCAAATTTCTTCTTCCTAAGAATTCTGTTTTTAGAAAGTATTTGAATAATAATTCATTTATGTGCACTCTCTATTTCAGAAGATTAAATACCTATATTGGATCAATAATCAAAATTGAAGTTATTATGACAATAAGATTTTGAGTGATCAGATTGAAAAAAATTACTATACTAATTAAGAAAATACTGGAAAATGCAATAAACGTTAAAAAGGAGTTGTAATTCTAAGCAACCAACATGGAGCAATGGCTAAGGCATAAGATAGAAGCAGAGGATGAACGAAACTTACAAATTGTGGAACAATGGGCGTAGAAACAGAGTTGCTATGGGCGGTGGCCACCTCATTGGAATGCAAATCTGCTGGATTTTCACTTTCTTCTGCATGTAAACTTGAATTCTTCACTGAATCTAAACTAACGTATGAAGAAGAAGAAAGGGTATAAATTGAATCCCATTTCGAGCCCTGAGAAGCAAAAGCAAAAAGCAGAATCAATGGCACTAAAAGCAGAGAAACCTTTAACCATGACGAAGTTGTGCCAAACCAGTTTTTGAACCTTTCCCTCATTTCTCAGAATTTTGTGTAGAAATGGAGAATGTTTGCTTCTAACATGCAAAAATAAGAGCTGGGATTCTTAATTAAGAAACTGCCAAGCAATCCTAGAAACCTTAATTTCTATGGTTTATGATTATATTTATCTTAAGATTCTCTTTGCCAAGTTTCCAGTTGGTGCCACAAAAGTCATTTTCAAACATCTCAAGTGTGGCTGTTATAACTGCTTATCTTTTATTCCTTGCTCACATTAAATGTATTAATTCATTTTAGAAGAATCTTTTCCAAGAAATCTGAATCAGTGGGGAAAGAAGGAAAGATACCCTCTTTTAATGTTTCTTTTTCCCTCTTTGGGAACAAGTTTTTCTGGATATGTACCACTATCTTCCAAAGAAGATTGTTCATAAATTTAATGGCCTCAAATGATGAAGAGAAAAAAGTTTTATTTGTTTGCTTACCACTGTGGAAATGCTACAAATTACAGACATTGAATTTCCAATGAAAACTTTTTACATCTGGCCTGCCATAAGTGCCATGCACAAATCTTCTCCAAATTGCCTAATATTTTATCAACATTTTCATGTAGAATAAACTAGAAGACACATTTACCGACTCTACAACCAATTTTGAGTGTGCTTGAAATGGCTTATTACTAAGAACTAAAAAATATTCCTGAATTTTCCATGTACTATCATCCATCAATTGGCCATGACTCCATGATCATCACTGATCCTAACATTCAGTCTTCTTAGCCATACCGAATGAAGGATCATATGGAAGACATCGAAGCGCTTAGGAGGAGAACTGAACTCGAAATGTCTTCTTACTTGAAGAACTCTCCTCTGCATTCTTATATACTGCCTTGTTGATATGCTTGTCAATATTTCCTTCAATCTGGGGATGTCATCGACCGAAACTATCACCGAAAATGACTTCCATCTTAATACATCACTGAATGGTGGCACGTAACTCTTCGAAATCAGCACCGGGACACATCCATTGTACAATGCCTCAACTATTCTTGGGCTTGCAACTTCATAACCACTTGGACAAATGCAATATTTACTGTTTCTCATCATTTCATAGTAATTAACTCCTCTTGGAAGGTATTTATGTACCCTAATATCTTCATCATTGCCCTCCCAATGCTCAAGGAGGATAGGCCTTATAGGACCATGAACCCCTCCTGCAAAGAAAGCCAAGATTGGACGCCGAGATGGAGATGGACCACCAATCAAACCAGTTAATTTACCAGTTTGGAGATTGATTTCTGGAATGGAAACATCCTTGACAGGGTTGAATTTTTCAGAAGTGTTTGCATTGCATAGGGCACGAATGGAATTTCTTCCTAGGTAAGGTAGGGAAAAGCTAGCTTCCGGCCCCTGGATCAACCATAAGAGTTATATTAGTAATTTATTGCGTTACAATCAAGCATCAAGTTCAAATGTATATCAACCATATAAGATTTTGAAGATGAAGTAATGAACCCTTACCCAATCATGGCAAGCAACCATAAAATGGTCGGCACCAAGGCTTCGATTCCAATAAGGGTATTTCTGTGCTACAAGATTTACATAGTCTACGACTGTCCTCCTTATGGGACTAAAATCACGCGAATCGCGCAAATAAACAAATTGGACCATCTTTGCTATGCTGAATGGAAGGTAAAAGACATGAGCCTTTTCGGGATCATTGGTTTGGAATTTGCTATCAATATCCATTTGATGGATGAAATTTCCCTCCATGGAGTATATACTCTTGCAAGGACCATCATGAAACACCGGGGGCTCCCCTTCCTTGTAAACAAAGATCTTGAATTGCTTTTCCATTTCCAAATAGCTCCTACAATTACAAAGCAAAAAACAAGTAAACAAAATCATTGATTACAAAGCATGTTCAAATCAAATTGGAATAGTTACTTGGGACAAAAAGGACTTGCCCATGCACTTGGGCCAGTGCTGCCACTAATTAAATACTGTCAGGAATTTTAGATTTTGTTTGGGGCTATTACTACTTTGCTCGTGGAGACCCAAAACTCCAAGTAAAGTAGTAAACCATTCTAATTGGAAGACCCAACTTAAGTGATTGATAACTAACTAATCATATAAAAATCATCACACATAGAAAGAAAAGTATATACATGTTTGCCCATCTCATGATAAAATTTATGTTCAACTAAGTTGTTTTCATTCATAAATTCAATCAATTTCTCATATTTCAAATTGATGTTGATTTGTCTTAATCTAGTATTTCTTTAATATTCTCGATTCCGTTTATCATACGACTGGACAAAAAATCATCACATTAAGGTCTTATTCAAACAGTTAATGACATAATTCTAATATCGAATAAGAATAAACCAAGTACTGAAAACAAAATATGTGATCTAATCTCTTCACAAATTTAAGTTAGTAATAGTATACCTATGAAATGCCTTGGCATCCCAATACATGGGACCTATTGGGACATAATCTCGGTCTTGTAATTGGCTCCCATTTTTAGCTTCTTTAATGGCAGCTCGAGCTTTTTGTAGACCTGCTTCAAGTTTATCTAATTTGGTCCGCACTCGTTTACTTTGTTTCACCGGAAGAGCAATCGATTCGTTCATCGTAGCATTCGGAGTTCCGGTAAGGGAAATATTGAAGCCATTTTCCCTTGTTTCATTCTGTTCAATTCATCCAATTTCAGAGTCACTTAGTGAAAACTTCTTCAATCATGAAAATACAAAAAAAAATTCACTTTGCAATTAAATTATAGAATTAGACTGCTTAACCATAATTTGGGTGTTGACCAAAAAAATTAAAAACAAGGGTTTGGGTAATAAAAATTTTTTTAAAGAAGAGTCTTACTTTTTTCACATGACAATATTAGAAATACTAATTTACTTTAAGGAACTGAACCTTTTTTTGAGCAAACCTTAAGGAAAAAAACTTTAAAAAATTGATAAAGAAGATTATGGTTAAAGAGTTTTTAACCCATTTTTTATCTAATAAATTTAATTTGCAATCGATCTAAATAATTATGCTCCAATTACTACTTTTTCAGAAAGAAAAAAAGAAAGAATAGAAGCCAGGCAAAGAAAGATGCTGAAAGTGACAAGCATTATAGTAACCTTATCAAGGAATTTCTAATCTTGAAAAAAAAAACGGGACCATATTTATCACAAAAATCAAATTGCATGAAAGAAAAAAGACACTCACAAATTCTGGAATTTTGGTTACTGCTTCATCAAGAGCAAGCGGTGGTGAAGCAGAGCGGTTAAGCTCCGCCTCATCTGCCACCGCCGCCGCCGCAGCTTCTTCCAAGCTGCCATGAACTGTTCCCAACTTGGAACTCAAATTTACACCTTCACTCTCTTCTGCATGTGAAGCTACACCAATTTTCTCACTACTATTTGAAGCAAAAACAGCTTTTGGAGCATCAGAAACAACAGCAGAAGCAGCAGAAGAAGAAGAGGAAGAAGGAGGAAGGCTAGAAATCACAACCCAAGTTGAATTTTTTGGAACCAAAATAAAAACAAAGAAAGAGACAATAATCAATGGAACTATAAAAAAAACAAGTTTGTTTGATGATGATGTTGTTGTCGGAATCCAACATGCAAACCAGTTTCTGTAATTCCCATCACCCATCTCTCTGTTTTCACTCTGTTTCTTCTTGACTAGAAACCTTAATTTACAATCTTTTTCATATCAAAATCCTCCCCCATAATCTTTCTGAATCTTTTTCTTCCTCTTTACTTAAAGAGGCTTCTGGTTTTGTTTATGGAAAAAGAAAATTTTTTTGGGGGGTTGTTTGATAAGTAAGAAATTACAGGTGGAAAACTAAAGGGTTGAATCAAAAAAACTAAATATGCCAAGCGTCTTCAAGTTAAGCTCTCTTTATTCGAGTTCTTCATGCAGACTTTTCGTTTTTCCAATTCCGCCCCTTCCCTCCCCAATCACCGATTCGCTCTTTAATTTGCGGTTCTACGCGCCTTTAATGTCACGCGCTGCATGCTCTGTTTTAAGATCCTATGCCTTTCTAATCGATCGATCATAAAGGGATTTTCTTCCCATTAAGTATGGTAATTAAATGTACTAAAATGCCACTTGCCATGCAAAGTGACTTGCTTTGATTAGTACTAATGCAAAAGATTCACAATCTTTTCAGCTCTATTCCACATACATGTGGGGTATAATAGTAATAATCTTTTCAATACTTATATACCATAATATTATAATCAAGGGTCAGAAAGTAATCTCACTGAAAAGTTTCATTTTTTTAGAAGTTTTAGCGGTTGATCCCATAGGTAATATGGTGGGACAGTTCCACTCAATAATCTCTCACCTTAGAGTTCAACACCGTTTAATTTTAATTAGCCAAGATCTAATATAATAACTACGACTAAATAGCATAGAAACTAATTGTAATAAAAAAAAAAGAGGTTATAAGTACTAAAGATGTGCACTAAAGAATAACGCTTTGTAAAAATACAAGGGATATTTAGGTGTTCGGGTACAAGGATATGTTTTTTAAGTGTTTGGAGACATGCAAATTTAAGGTTTAAAATTGTTAGTACTATTTTTTAGTACACATCTTTAGTTTTTATAGTTTTTTCCCCGATAAGAATAAAAAAGGGTATTACTAAATATCGCCCCCTTTTATTAGCCACCGCCCCCCTTTGGACTATTTTGCCCTTTACTTTATTTTCTTCAAACTTCAAAATTTTCAATTCTCTCAAATTCTCTCAACCTTCAAACTTTCAAAACTCAATCATACAAAATCGTTCAAGTAAAACAACATCAAAACTCATGCACAAAGATTTTTTTGGATTGAAAGTATGTTTTTAAAAAAAAAAGAAAGAAATGTTTTTTTCTATTTATCATTAATCAAAGATTAAAATCCTCTTGCTAATATTGACATATTCATACCCATTTAAGCTAAATGAATTGTCCAACCAATACTTATTAAAAGATAAAAAGAAATTAAAAGAAAATCTAAAAAGATAAAAAAAAAGCGCAGAAAAAAAAATAG
>AWUE01017896.1:0-18593 GCA_001974825.2 Corchorus olitorius | reverse complement strand
AAGTATTGGTTGGACAATTTATTTAGTTTAAATGGGTATGAATATGTCAATATTAGCAAGAGGATTTTAATCTTTGATTAATGATAAATAGAATTTTTTTTCTTTTTTTTTTTAAAAAAAAACATACTTTCAATCCGAAAAAATCTTTATGCATGAGTTTTGATGTTGTTTTACTTGAATGATTTTGAATGATTGAGTTTTGAAAGTTTGAAGGTTGAGAGAATTTGAGAGAATTGAAAAGTTTGAAATTTGATGGAAAATAAAGTAAAAGGCAAAATAGTCCAAAGGGGGACGGTGACTAATAAAAGGGGATGGTATTTAGCAATCCAGATAAAAAACCTTAAAGGTGATTTATATGAATAGAAATTTAAGGTTAGAGGCCTAATGCTCCTTTTGATATCTTCAAAATATAACTTACTATAGATGACTAGCTAGCTAGTATATTTTTCTTTCATTAGAAATAATTACTACTAATCAATGTTACCACTTAATAAAACATATACTTTATCATTATTTGCATATATTTGTCATAAGTAAATTAAAGTTTCTCTTGATAAATTGCATTAATTAGATGATTGATAGAATCATTTCTGAATTGGTAAGTGAAGTCATTCATATTATCCTTTTAATTACTACAAATGATACAAAGAACCATCATCACCATAGATGAATCTTCATTTTTTGATTGAAAAGAAAAAGAGCCATTACTAGAAACAGCATCGAGATGCCGACCACTTCCCTTAAGCTTACAACAAACCAACGTTAAAATTCAACAAACCAAACGTTAAAAACTTAAAATTCATGTGCGAGGCATATAGGAAAGCAATAATTGTCCTTTTTGTTCTTTCTTGTGTTCTCTTATGACACATGGAAACATATATATGAAGGGCTAGTTTCGTCTTTCAGTCATTAATAAATCTTCTCGTGCATGGCCACCTCAATACCTCTTATTTATTTTAGTAACGGGTGGAAAAAAAAAGAACTGAAGTGAAAAGAAATGCAGAAATGCAGGGGCCATTTTTTTAGACTTTTGCTGAATGCCAAATTGAACCATTGCTCTAAATGCCTCACCTTCCTCAATTTGTGCATCTTTCTTGCTGGCCCCCTGACATCACATTTCACATGCAAAGTAAGGAACAAAATTCCATTTAGAAAAACTATCAAAATCAGTTTTAATGTAAAGCCCATCTTTTTTTAGTTATTGGAACTGAATCTTTAAATCCCAAAGACTTTTTGCTAGAGTTCTGATTAGTTCTTATGCCTTGAATTGATCTTGTTGTCATGGACTCATGGTTGGGTTTTTTGACAACTTTCTGATCAAAGACTGTTTTTTTTTTTAAATTATTATCAAGTTTTAAGTTGGGTATATATACGGGTTTTATTAGCTCAAAATTAATCTCTTTCAGATTAGGAATGTGAAAGCTGTTAAAATTCTCTCAACAAATACGTCTTTGGACTCTGTCGAAGTCGTTTCAAGCTTCATATGATCATGACCATAGATTTACAATCAGTATACTCAATTACTCATTGCCAAATTTCTTATGTAATTATGAATTTTGGGTTTGGGTGCTCTAGCCGCTTAATGCATGATGCATAAACGTGACAATGTGCTGACTGCTGACCATTGAATATTATATATAAAATTACTACAACTTAATTGTGATAATTAAGGTAAACATATTCAATTTCCAATCCATATAGCATTGATCTCATTAATGGTAAGAAATGCGACTGAAGTGTAACCATACAAAAAATGTGAGAGCCTTAATAGTTAGAACCTTGATTATTTCACATGGTGGGCTATGTCTATTTTGTTGTCAGAAGTCAAACGAGGCATATGCAGAACCTTGACGATAATGAGCACATATAGATATAAGATGGGCAAAATGTCCCTCCAATTTAGGCAATCTTAGCTATTTCTTGGCATCAAGTTCAAAACTGATCTCAATTGGAACACTTCTAATATATGAAAGGCATATATTTAGCAAATCACATGTACTTCGGGTTAGGCTCTGAATCAATGCAGCAGAACCAGGCAAGTTTCATGCCTATGCTTTTGTTGATGCAAAGCTTCAAAGCCAAAAATGGTGATAGCTTTGGCGTCTCATCTGTAATTAATTACATTGGCCCAAATAGTAAAACCAAAAAAAATAATACTACTATCTATGTATAGCAATAAAGCAAATACTAAGAAATGAATGCACAAAAATTGGGGCAAGTGTGAAAAAGACTTGAATTAAGTTTCCCGGCGGCAGTCTTTATTAAGCCTTTAATGCAACGGCACCGGTGCCGGAGGAATAATGTTTCCCCTCTTCGTATATTGTGATAATTAAGTATTTTAATGAAGCTTCTAAAGATGTTTGATGTTAAGGGTAAGTGTTTATAGGAGTATATACTTGCCAATAGGCGAATGCTAAGAAAAACTTCATAATTATTGCCTTTTGCCAAATTCTATTCATGTAGTAGTGCCCATTCTATTTTTAGAGAGCTAATTGGAAGAAATAATTGGAGTAGTTCATATTCTTATAAGTTTTTTAATTGGTTTGGATATGTATTTTAGGTAATCTACCAACCAAGCATTAATTCGTTCATGCATATGGAGTATGATATATTCAAAACTTGATTTTCAAAGTTGGATTAACTACTAGTCACAGCATTTCATGGTTGAACAGCAATTGGATAAATGCTTAGATTATTAGCTGGATTTTTAAGTATCATCGTCTTAATTGAGACCACTTTTACCATTTTGAGATGTGATCTGGAGCAACATATTAATGGCCCAAAATCCAGAAAAATACAGTAGCCAAATTATTGTCACGGTAAATGCTGTTTTTGGAGTAGCCAGTTGTCTGTAGTTTTACGGTAGGGTAAAAGGCAACGGTCAAATCTTTGTCTTCATTAAACAAATCAAACAACGTGGTTAAATTCATAATATTTGTCTTGTCTATTTCGCTGTTTTGTATGGTAGTATTATATCTTCAGAGATTTGCTTTAATATCTGTTGATTAAAGTCTGTCATATCCTCTCTCTCTCTCTCTCTCTCCCTTCAACATTTTGTTAAAGACGATTTGCATGTAGGTCAATGTTTGAGTTATGAGTAATTTGGGTTCACCTTTCTATTCAAGGTTAAAGTATACCAAATTTCCAATGATTTTTGAGATATGGGTAAAGCTTTTATAATGGAAATTTAGAACTCATTGCCTGAAATCCAATTTCTTCAATTTTCATAAAAACTTGTAAATGGTTTGATTTTCTACAAAACTGATACATACAATACATTTATGCAACACTGGCTTCAAACTTCTTAAAAGAGAGCCAGAGATGTGTGAAAACTGTGAAGAGTCAGTATGTACTAAAGAAATTGATGAGGCCTGTCTATTTCGAATCAACAATGTAGCACAGATTGATCACCAATAGTCTTTACAGGAGCACTGTCCATTCCGAAACCAATGAAATCCAGAAGCGTCTCTACAAACGATCTCTCTCCTCGTGACGACGGAAACAAATTTCAGAAATGTATGGCAGTCTCCACATAGAAGGATGTTCTTAACGATCCGTACTGGTTCTCCCGGCTTGGTCATCAAAAGCCCATAGGTTGTTGCTAGTTTTGCACTATGATAGAGTACGAAATCCTTCTTCTGATGCTCCTCAACCTCATGAAGAACAAAGCTGGTGTCTTGTACATATCCAGCTTTTAGGCATTCTCTGAATAGTATTTCTAACCCACTATAAATGTCCTTTGTTTGGGGATGAGATTTGTCTCTTGCGTAGAATGAATGTACCTTGTTTTGATGAATGATCCAACTTCGAGCAGGATGTTTCCGGAACCCCTTTTCCCTCATTTCCTCTCTGACCATTTCAGAGCAATGCCACCTCCCAGATGCAGAGTACAGATTTGACACAAGTATATATGTAGAAGGATCCTGTGGCTTCATTGCAAGTATCTGCTTCACCACTCGTTTCCCAATGCTTGTGTTCAGATGAATTCTACAACTGTCAAGCAAAGCACGCCAAACAGCCGCCTTAGGCTCAATAGTCATCTTATTGATAACCTCTTCTGCTTCTTCAAGAAGACCCCAATGTCCCAAAACACTAACGAAGGAAGAAAAATGCTGTGAAGTGGGCTCAACACCATAACTGGTTTTCATGGAGAGAAAGAACCTACGGCACTTGTCGACTAAAGCTGAGTCAGTATGCCCATAAGCCAAAATAACTAAAATCAAAGTGATTGAGTCTGGCTTTATGCCTGCCTCCTCCATCCTAGACCAAACAGCCAGGCCCTCATAACCCTGCCTATGAAGAATATGGCCAGCAATCAATGCATTCCAAGAAACTACATCATGTATGGCCATGATATTGAAGACTTTGATTGCACTACTCATGTTCCCAGATTTGGCATACATGCTAATTAAGGAATTTAACACCTCTAAATTAGACACAAACCCAGTTTTAAGAGCATGACAGTGGATTTGTTTTCCCATCTCTTGAAATCCTAAAGTTCCACATACACCAAGTATGGAAGCTAAAGTTACTTCATCCATATCCATTGTTCCTTTTAGTCTACCTCTAAGGAAAAAGGAGATTGCCTCATCAGGTTGTCCATTTCGAGCATACCCACAAAACATTGCTGTACAAACAACAGAGCTATCTTCTTCAGATGGCCACATGTTGAACATTTTCTCAGCATCGGCTATTCTTCCACACCTCATGCACATATCTAGCAATGCGGCTTCAACACAAACATTTGATCCAAAACCAAACTTGACACAAAACCCATGAATTTGTTCACTGGTTTTTGCATCCATGACCAATGCACAAGCATTAATAACACTACTCAAACTAAAATCAGTTAACTCTAAACCTTCCTCAATTATTTGAATAAACAACTTTACAGCCTTCAATCCTTCACCATTTCTGCAAAATCCAGCCATAAGAGCATTATAAGAAACACAATTCTTCTCTGGCATCTTGTTAAAAACCTCCACAGCCAAATCAACCAACCCGAATTCCATATAGGCTGTAATCATTTCAGTCCAAGTAATTACATCTCTTATTGGCATGCTCTCAAACAAGGTCACCACATCACTTACACTACCACATTTAGTATAAAATCCAATGAGTGCATTATTCACACTCAAATTACCCCCTAATCCAACTCTAATAGCATGAGCATGAGCTTCCTTGCCTTTCATCAAATCAATACTTCCTCCACAAGCACTCAGAATAGCCGAAATAGTGAAAAAATCAGCTCTAAAAGGACCATTTTCTTGCATAAGACGAAAGAATTCAAACGCTTTCTCATACATCCCCTCCTTCACAAGACTTGAAATAACCGTATTCCATGATGCAGCATCTCTTTGAGGCAATTCTTCAAACATATTAAGAACTAACCCCAAACCCCCATTGCATTTTCCGTATAATCCCATTAAAGCATTGACTACAAAAACATTATCCAAAAAGCCCATTTTGATAATCAAAGAATGAAGTTGAAAACCCAATTCTAACTCCAAAACTCTAATACAAGCACTTAAAACTGCAACGAAAGTAAACTCATTAGGTTCAATACCCTCATTCCTCATCTTCATAAAAAGCTTTATCGCTTTATTCCCTTGATTTGATTTAGCAAAAGCCGAAATTAAAGAAGAGTAAGTTACTACATTGGGGAAAGAGAAAGAGTTAAAAACCTCGAAAGCGTGATTAACATGTCCCAGCTTTAGATAAGCTAATACTAGAGAATTACCCAAGTGGGTGTCTTCAGGGAACTTGAGAGAACAAGCATGGACAGCTTTTGCCAGGTCAGCGTCAGAGTACTGAAGCGAAAGGTTAAGCAAAGAGAGTAAGGAGTTAATATCATTGAAGATGAAGGGTTTTGAGAGAGTGTAACGAGGGAGGGAGGTGGTGGAGGAGAGGAGGAGGGGGCGGTGGCGGGATTTGGGTTTGGGTTTGGGAAGAGAGAGAGAAGAGGAGTTTGGTGGTGGAGGTGACGGCGGTTTTGGTTTGGGAGGGAAGTGGTGGCGGAGGAGTTGGTGATTTTGCTGATGGATAACGGTGGACATGGATTGAGACAAAGATTAGAGGCGCCAAACATAACTCCGGACTTCTACTTGGTAATTCTATCTTCTGTTTATATCGTTTGTTATCATATTGGCAGATGTTACCATATCCTTTTAAGTTACATGTTTATTCCACGCGCGAATTAGTGTATGTTAATTCACGCTAAGTAAAAAAATTATATACTCCATATAATGGTTAATTTTTTTTGTTTGAAAATTTTAAGAACAAGGAAACAGTTAGAAACAAAAGTTGGTAGTTGATATCTTTTGCAGTCTTATTACAAATAAATGTTAGTAGGATATTTACCTCAAAAATAAAGTTAGTAGGTTATTACCACTTATTATTAATTAATCAATTAAAAGTCCATATAATATATAATGAATTCATATAAAATTTACATTAAAAAAAGGAAATATTGAATTATGTATAGTAGTACTTTTTCTTATAAGAGCTACCTTTGTACTAATACTAAGTTCCGTTATTTTACTGTGTATTGGGTTTAGCATTTTATTGTGTTCATTGGAGCATGATTTTCCATCTTTTCACATTATTTTAACGTTTTAAATTTAATGTCTTCATTGTAGATGCTTTTAGTAATTTGAAGAGAAATATTTATATTAACCTTTTGACAAGAAAATGTACTTAATATTTTTACTTTTGTAATAGTTTAGTGGAGACTTTTGTACCATTAATTAGACTCTAAACCTTATGAGAGGTTTATTATTTTATGATGAATCGGATTAGTCTTTTTCTTTTGCCAAGACTAGTCCACTTCTTCTTAATGATCAGAGTTCCTTTTTATTATCAATAAAATAAAAAGAAAAAGAAAATCTTATTAATGATTATGTAATTTAATATTTTTCCAATGAATTTCCAAATAATGTGTATATATCCAAAAAAGAAAGAAAGAAAGAACTTTCATATCAAACAATGAAATATAAATGTTTTATCAAAGAACTATAAGAGAGATTCCAACTCAAACTTTACTTACACAATAGAAAATAGATTTTTTTTTTGTTTTAAAGTTGAGTATTTGCATATTGGGATTTGGGAGCGTGACATTTACTCTCAACTCGTGCGCGTAGAAATATTACAAAACTAGAAAATTTAAGCCACCACCAATCCAAGACAAAATTCGATTTTTATTTTTATTTTTCCATTGACAAAAGGTTTTTAAAAAGAAACAAAATGAAAGATTTCAGTAGAGTCCTTTAGATGATCGCGTCTCATCCATGGAGGAACCTCGAAAACATCAGGTCAGTGTCTCTCTTGATCCATCAGTTCAATTAGCGCTTAATAACATCAACAAATTTTCTAATTTTTTCTGCTGAAAATCGAATGTTAACTTTCAATTCGGTTACTAAATTTAGGTATCGTTGAGAGGAGCAAGCGCCAAGGAGATATCGAGAGATGCGCTTCTCGAGAAAGTTTCGCAAGAAAGAGAGCATCGCCATTATGCCAGACGAGCTGCGTCGGCTGCAATCTTTATGCAGGTTTTTATTTATTTATTTATTTATTCTATTTTAGAATTAAGTCAGTTTCTAGTCAGTTTCTTTTATTGTAATTTGTTGTGTTCTACAATTTCCAGAGAGTGTGGAGAAGCTATAATGTGAGAAGGAAAGTGGCTTTGGAGCTTCAAGAAGAATGGGAAAGTTTGGTGAAAAATCAAGCTGAGTTGATTACTGGAGATTTTGTTTCCAGCAGTATTTTGAGGCCTTTCATTTTCTATATTACATGTTTATCAATTCGGCGTCGAAAGATTCTTTCCAGAGAAATAAACTGTATGCATACTGCCTTTAAGATTCTCCTGGACAGCATAAATTCAACTGGTATGCTAATCAATTGAAGTTGCAATACATTTTAAATCCATTGCCCCAATTATTTCATGAAATGTGCTCCTGCTGAGTATTGGATTTTGAACTGCCTTTTCTGTTCTGTTACCATATCACTTGTCAAGATTAATGAACAGCTGATGTAATGATTTTTTGTTTTTTTTTTTTTAATTTACTTTGGTGAACCTGAACAGATTCAAGGAAGAATATTTGCTCCTTGGCTGTGGGTACCATTGAAGAGAGAAGAACATGGGCTTATCAAGCACAGAAGCTGATTTCGATATGCTCATTTCTTCTTGGTGAGTGTGATACATCTTGTGCAGGGAGTACAGATGTTGTTGTTCTGACATCTCTTGCATTGCGTCTTGTTGTTGCCTTAACCGATCTGAAGAGTTGGAAGATTGTTAGTGATGACAATATTGGGGAGGCAGATGCAGCAGTTAAGAATTTGGTTTGCTTTATGGGAAGTTGTAAAAGTGGCCTCTATGTGTCTATGAGAAGATATATAACCAAATTGGATGTTTGTTTTTCTCCTAAAGTGAAAAATATTGTTCAGACTGATGATAAGTTCTTGATCACTGCAAGTGCAATAACTCTAGCTATTCGGCCATTTAGTCTGACAACCATTGATGCAACTGGTCCTGGTCAGTTCGATTCGTATTCTGCTGTTGAGCAGTACTGTTTGTATTTACTTACAATTCCTTGGCTCACTCAGCGTCTACCAGCTGTTCTCCTACCTGCTCTGAAGCACAAGTCCACTCTTAGCCCATGTATGAAAATTTTGCTGGTAATGCACTATTAAACTCAAATCTCCTTAATGCTCTTTCTTGAATATATTTTCTTTTCCAATTGTTTATGCAAGAACAATGTGTAAATTATTCATGTGGCTACCTATTAGTTATCTTATCTGCATTCATACTATAAGGGCATCTGATGCTATTTTTGTTACTTATTCATCATTACATGTCTTTTTGGCTATTCTGTGGATTTTGCTTTGATTTCGTTCTTATATAATCTACTTTTGGCTATCAATTCGATGGTTTCTTGAATATTTCACTTGGTGGCCTTCTGATATAGGGAGATGAAATCAACAAAGGCATAGCTTACTGAACTTATCCTGTAATTTTATTTGAATGCTGAATTTCATACTGCATTAGCTTTATTGCATTGAGAGTTTCCAAATAGTTCGCATGCTTACACCAATGTAAATGGAGACTTGTACATGTTCCATGGGCCTGATTGTGGTTATTATCATGAATCATTGCTTCTTTGAGAAGTTCTGTGCAACTTCTGAGGTGCATTAAACTTGGTTTTTATTTTTATTATTTTTATTTTTTTTATTTTTTTTAAATTATTATTAAATCCAAGTGGGATATAAAATTGTGTTTATCGTCTTTAAGACATTGTATTATCAAAGTACAAAGCTTTCTGTATATAACAGTATGTTAGATTTACTAACTTTTGCTATTTATCCTTCAATTAGTTTCCAATTCCAGTTTGCTTACTACTCAACTCTATGATTTTTTGAGGCATGTGGGACTGATCAAACTATGGCAGGTGATGACAGATTTCAAGAGATAAAATTGTCAAAAAGATGTCAGACATTGATCTGTCCAGCATGGACTGTTCTTTGAAGGTTATTCCACCATTTGGTTGGGCTCTTGCAAACATAATAGGCCTAGCTTCGGGGAACGAGAAGGACTTTTTGGATTCCAAATCCCTTAACGAAGGTCTAGAATATGCATCGTATGTCCATGTTGTAACCATTCTTGCAGACAACTTATTGGCATGGCTTCATAATGTTGGGTGGAACGAAAAGGGGAATCAAAATCTTGATGGTAAAGAAGGAGCTTCTGAAGAACCTGTCAGTATGCAGGAGGCTGAAACAGTGTATGGTTCCTTAAAGACATCCTTCATAGACCTATTTAGGCCTGTTTGTCAGCAGTGGCATCTCAAAAAGCTATTGGAAATATTGAAAAGATACACTCATACAGATGAAGCCAAGATCCTACCTCCAAAAAACGTAGAAAGCTTCGGGAACCTGGAATTGCTTGATATTGCATACTTCTATTCATACATGCTTAGAATATTTGCAGCATTCAATCCCATGGTTGGGCCATTGCCTGTTCTTAACATGCTATCTTTTACTCCTGGATTTCTTGGCAACCTTTGGGGAGTGCTGGAAAGTTCCATTTTTGGTGGGAATACTCATGCCATTGGAGATGCTTCTCAAGGTAAAAGTAAAGTTTCAGGGAGGAAAAAGGAGGAAATTGATAAAAAACTAAAACAACCCAATAAGGATGGAGTCAATAAATGGGTCAATGTATTGCAGAAGTTCACTGGAAAATCACAAGCAGAGGTTGATTATGCAGATTCAGCTGATGATCATCAGGTTGATGAGGATTCTTCTGATGTTTGGGATATTGAGCCTTTGAGGCATGGTCCTCAAGGTATTTCAAAAGATGTGTCATGTCTGCTTCATCTGTTCTGTGCCACCTACTCCCATCTGCTTTTAGTTCTTGATGACATAGAGTTTTATGAGAAACAGGTAAACTGGTTATATAATTATTTCTTTTCTTTCTATGTTTGTCTCTGTTGTTTATTGCAGTATTTTGTGCATGATTTAGGTTCCATTCACACTGGAGCAACAACGAAGAATTGCATCAGTGCTTAATACACTGGTCTATAATGGTCTGTCTTCTAGTGTGGGTCAACAGAATGGTTCGCTTATGGATTCTGCAATCAGATGCCTGCACCTAATATATGAAAGGGATTGCAGGCACCAGTTTTGCCCTCCTGTTTTATGGCTTTCACCAGCTAGAAAGAGCCGACCCACAATCGCAGTAGCTGCCAGAACTCATGAAGTTCTATCAGCTAATATAAGATCAGAGGATGCTAAAGTTGTTCACAGTGCAGGGTCTATAATCACCAGTATGCCACATGTGTTTCCATTTGATGAAAGGTATACAAGTCATATATGGAATTTAATTGCTTTATGATGTTTACCAGAATTTCATATGATGGGAAGTAAATAGTTCATATCTTCAACGCACTTTTTATTTACTTATTTATTGTTTGTTGTAACCAAGGGTCTCTCAAGGCCTTGTTAGCCCGAGACTAATTCCTTTTGGACCGGGAGCATGAAAGGTTAAAGCCCTCCCAATAAATGCGCTTCCTGGGATCAAACTTGTGTTTTCACCCTTGTTGGGTAGAGACCACATACCTCTCAACGAATTATTTGTTGGTTCAACGCACACTTATGTGTTAATATATCTTTGCCTTTAAATGATAAGTAACATCTAGAAAGACATTGAATGATCATCCAAACTTATAGTATGTAGATATAGAATAGCATGATTTTACTTGACCACACCAAAGTGTTTTGTTTTGACGTAGTTTATATTTTTGGCAGGGTTCAAATGTTTAGAGAGTTCATCAATATGGATAAAGTCTCTCGAAAAATGGCTGGTGAAGTGAGTGGACCTGGTTCACGAGCAGTTGAGATAGTAGTTCGTCGAGATCATATTGTCGAAGATGGCTTTCGACAATTAAATTCACTTGGCTCAAGGTTGAAGTCATCAATACATGTTTCATTTGTTAGTGAAAGTGGACTTCCAGAGGCCGGTCTGGATTATGGTGGATTATCAAAAGAATTTTTAACTGATATATCTAAAGCCGCTTTTTCTCCTGAGTAAGTCCATACTGGTGTGTATGCTTATAAATTAGCTTTATTCTGTTATTAATTTATTAACGTCTTTCTTATTTCTTTATGTCTAAAGGTATGGTTTATTTTCCCAAACATCAACATCAGACAGACTTTTGATTCCTAATGCAGCTGCAAGACATCTAGAGAATGGTATCCAGATGATTGAGTTCCTTGGGAGAGTTGTTGGTAAAGCACTCTATGAAGGAATATTACTAGATTACTCTTTTTCACATGTTTTTGTGCAAAAGCTGTTAGGCCGGTATAGCTTTCTTGATGAACTATCAACACTTGATCCAGAGCTCTACAGGAATCTTATGTACGTCAAGGTTAGCCTTCTTGAACATCATGCATGTTATATATTTGTTTTATTCCTTTTTGAGTATGGCTTTCCTGATATAGTTAAACTTTATTGGGATACACAAATAGCTACGATTGATAGAGTTACCAAAATTCTCTTAAGCAAGAGGTGTTAAGGTGGGTAACATGTTAAAGGATTACTTAACCTGCAAGTGGCTTCTAGTAGTGATAGGATAAAGGATCTATTATTTGCTTTTTTGTTCAAATGTTATGAATTATTATATTAGTTTATTTTTTCCTATATGCATTTTCATGTTTTAGATCTATACATGCAAAGGAAAATGTCCTATTCTTTATTTACTGGATGCTTTAATTGCAGCACTATGATGGTGATATTAAGGAGCTCTGTCTAGATTTCACAATCACTGAAGAATCGTTTGGTAAACGGCATATTATTGAGCTTAAACCTGGTGGCAAGGATGTTTGCGTGACTAATGAGAACAAGATGCAGTATGTTCATGCAATGGCTGATTACAAACTCAACCGACAGGTCTCTCTTTAGCTTTTTCCGAAATAATGCAGAAATATATCTATATTTAGTACTATTTAACTTGTTTTTATTGTTGAACTGCAGATACTGCCCTTTTCGAATGCATTTTATAGGGGGCTGACCGATCTTATTTTTCCCTCTTGGTTGAAGTTGTTTAATGCAAGTGAATTTAATCAGGTATTTTCACTCTCAATGTATTTTTGTGGAATCATAGTTGCGCACTAGTTTTGCTGTCTATGGATTTGCCTCACCTGTCACTTAGCACTAGACTTGACTAACAGCAGAAAAGACTGACCTAGATTACCGTATGCAGTTACTTTCTGGTGGAGATCATGATATTGATGTTGATGATTTAAGAAATAACACACGGTACACTGGTGGTTATTCTGAGGGAAGTCGAACTGTTAAGCTTTTCTGGGAGGTATTGGCATGATGGAAGTTTAAGTGATATCTATTTGGGCTTTGCCCCTCAACATTTTTAATCATGGAAACTGCTGTATGAATATAGTTTCTGTTCTGAACTTGTTTAGGTTATGAAAGATTTCGAGCCAAAAGAGCGATGTATGCTACTAAAATTTGTTACCAGTTGTTCTCGAGCTCCTTTACTTGGGTTCAAATACTTGCAGCCAGCTTTTACAATTCACAAGGTGTGCTGTTATTTTCTTTAAAATATTTGTAGCTAGTACTGAGCTATTTGGTGAACATATCATTGAAATGTAGCCAATCCATTGCCCCTCCTCCGCTTCTTCTCTTCCCCTCCTATCTGCATGAGAATTTAATATGGAGAAAGGGCTAGATGACTATCTTAGTACCTTGTCAACAACTAAAACTAACTGAGTAATCTTGAACTTGTACAGGTCGCAAGTGATGCCCCTATCTGGGCAACTTTTGGAGGACCAGATGTTGAGCGGCTTCCTTCAGCTTCTACATGCTATAATACTCTCAAGGTACAATAATGGGGGATTGCATGCCCTCTTCTCTAATAAGAACCATGTTAAACGGCTAAACACTAAATAGGAAACTTTAAGAAAATTGATTTAAACATCTCATATATGCATCATCTTAACCCCCTCTTTTAAACAGAGGAAGTGGATGATAAAATTTCCAAGCTAATTCACATCTGCTTCTCCTTGCTCAATTTGAATGGTTACAGCTTCCAACCTACAAGCGGTCAAGTACTCTGAAAGCAAAGCTTCGCTATGCTATCAATTCTAATGCAGGATTTGAACTTTCTTAGTGACACCCGATATTTAACTGGTGCAGGTGAACTTTTCGTATCTCATGAGTTAGACTTCCTGAATCTATCTAGATTGTTTCTATTAACTTAAGCATTTTCATGTATAAAAACTTTTACAAAAATATCAATAATAAAGCTCTTTCATCTTTTAATTATCATCTTGTTAATTTATGTTTGAAAAAAGATAGTGGACAGTGTCTGGTTAAACTGAGAATGCAAGAACTAATTCATAGAAATGATGAAGTTAGTAGATAACTTAAGCAGAATTCCAAAAATTATCTCACAATCACAAAATCTTGATTATATAGGAATAGGCAATAAATGCCAGTTCCAAAGTTGCATGCTGTTCAAGACAGAGTAAAGGAGTTGCTTTCAAAATGCATATATGCTATTATCGCATATTAGCTTGCTTTTGCTGGCCATACTAACTAGTTATCTAAAATATTCACAAAGCAACCATGATCCATCTTATTGAGGCAAGGATAGATACATAAACTTCTTTTACAGAAAAGCAGTGATGCACCCTTGCTACAAGCATGAATAAGGGGTTGGTAAAGCTTCTAAAACTGTCCTGCTAAAACGGGTTGATTGACAGACAAAGTACGTATTCTAGTAATAACTAATGAACTGCATATGAGAATATTGCAGGAGCAACGACCAAGGTGGTAGTTTTTTTTTTTTTTTTTGGTTCTTTACGTTCTATGAGAATAAAAGCAATAGCTTCAAGAGATGAGGGACACTCCTTGTGATAGCAAACTGCCTGCCAAGACCTGGTTAGCAGATTCAGAGGGATGGAATCCATCCCAAAACACATATGCTGAAGCATTCGCGCATGTGCCTAGAGCCCTGGCATTGCAAAGCAGGGAGGTCTCTAGTGTACCTGTTCCACAGCAAGCTCTTCTCGACTCAAAGAACCCTGAAACAATAAAATCAAGTGTACAGAGAGAAAGTTTATTAATTAATCTTCTCTTATATTTGGCAAATCCATTGATAAAAATTTGTTTTTGGAGAGTCATCCAAAACCAATTTAATTTTTGCTAGTCGTATGAAATGTTGATTTACTACTATGTTGCAGGAGAGATATTTTACCCGTGTCAGTAGGCTTGGTGATCATGTCCAAGAGAGGCTGGTATATGTCAAAGACAACAAGTTTGAGACCAGGCATCTTATTCTGCAGGCTTTGGGATGTGCTGTTCAGCTTATTGTTGAAGGCAACGGCATCTTGGTTTAATTTTGCAACACACTCATTACTTCCTGCACCAAATAAGGTGATGGCTGCCGGCAAACAACCTGTTGGCGGTAGGGTTGTCACTCCTATCCTCCTTGCTCCCAGTCCGTACAGATTCTGTCACAAACATGAAACAGTTGCGTGCTTTAGGAAAAACCGAACCAAGTATGTAAGAAGCTTGGCTTCTTTATTTTTTTCCTTTCTTATTCAGTGAAAATTGGTTTGAGCTTTCATATAGTAAATGAATTTCCTTTTAACAGTGTAAATTTCTTGTAACATAAATTTCAACACAGGCATGGATTTTTCATTTAAATGGTGCAGATATAGAAAAAGATATATGTGAAAGTTTCATGTTCTACATAATTAATTTCAGTAATCATAGTTGCTGCTAAAGAATATATACCTGAATGAAAGTAGCATAGGATCTCATGAGAATATCTGAGAATTGATCTGGTGTATAGATTCTATTGAGTAGAGGATTGATGTAATAGTTCTGTATATAATCACTGCTTCCTGCAGTCAGAAGATGTATGGCGCCGGAGAATAGATCATTAGCCTTAGCTTTTCCTACCAAGTTAACCACCTTTGTTTGGTACTCCCTGTAGTAGTTTAACTGCTGAGTCAATGGAATGGCTCGCTGCAGATATCAACAAAAGACAATTCTTCTGTTAGATAATCAGGCTTCAAAGTCAAAACCAGAGCTTTGAATCTTAAATTGCTTACATATAAGTTTGCAGTTCTGTCAAAGAATCCAGAAGCGGCTGAAGCAAAGTTGGCTCCTGTCAAGAGAGCATTTCCTCTAGCATCCCGACTAAGGTAAGCCGGCGGGTATGAGGTAAACCCTAGGTACTCAGCTGTATGCATGCAGGAATCAAGACACAGCACCATGAGAGATAGAAAGAAACTTCATGCAAGAAAAAAAAAGTGTGGGTTTCTCAAGAAAACATTACCGGTAAAATCTGTGGCCAGCTTTCCATTGCAGAATCTTCCGGTTGGCCTGTGAGTAATGAAATCTCTTCCATATGGTGGGAAGTTTGCTTTGATTAGTGTATTGAGATTGTTGTTGTTCCCAACATCAACAACAGAATCCCCAAAGATGATAAGTGCAGGAACAAGAGGGTCTCCATTAGCAGCCATTGAAGAAACCAGAACAAGAATAAGGCAAGCCAAGAACGAACTTGAAACTTTTTTCATGTTCATTTTTCTTTATTTTTTTTTGTTCTACCAATGTCTCAACAGTAAAGCTCAAGATGGGTGTGGGAGAGAAAAGAGGTGTAAAAAAGAGTAGTTAGTGAATGCAGTGAGTTATAAAGAAGGGGCAGGTGAAGGAGAATTTAAGGAGGTGAAGTGAATGAGAGTCAAAGTGATACAAGTGCCTCTTTAAAAGAGTATGGTTCCATTAAAGCTGCTTATTTTAGGGGAAGAGGCATGTTTAGCACTCCATATAGCCCAAAGTTTTTTTGTCAGCCATGCCTTTCCATTTTTCCATTAAGATTATAGAAAAAGTGTAATCATTTTGTCTACATTTTTCTGAATTTATTTTTTGGAGGTAAGGTGACAAATACGGTTTAAAAAGCCTTCAACACTTTTAAAAAGTCCTCTAAGAAAGTTTTAGAGCTGAATTTCCAAACAAGTATACTATTTTTATCTATTTTTGTGTAATTAAAATGAGAAATATTATGTAATTTCTTTTAGAAAAATAAAATTGTAAAGAGTCTTTATCATATGGATCCAAAGATTTTTCCATAACGTTCAAAGAGTTTGCGTGTCTAAAACAAAACTGCCATTTTTGTTTCAAAAACATGGCACGTGCTGCATCCCAAGGAAAAGAAGTGAAATTAAACTAAGCTAATTCATCTTACACATAAATTCGCACTTATCTCCTCTAGCCCATTTCTTATTCTTCCTTAATTAACATTTCAAGTGTGGGTTTTTTTTTCATTAATTTTGCAGGACTTTGTAAGTGTATGGAACTTTTAATTTCCATGATTTACTCCATTTACCTTGTTCTTGTACATTGTCATCTTCATTAATTTCTACATTTTGTGGATGACATATATATATATGAGTAAATATTTGATGCACTGTCAGTGCATGAATCCTATACACTATCGTTGAATGAAAAACCGCCACCTCATTAATATACAAAATTGGAAATTTAAAAGCCCTTATAAGCAAATAATTTTATTTTCTTGCAAATCTTAATTCTCTTCCCTAATGTTTTAATAACATCTTTTAGTCTTCAGTCTTCACCCTCGCCAAATCTGCAATTACATCACAAATTTGGCTTCTTTTTTTTTTTTGAGAAAGGCTTCAAGCCTTCAAGCCGTAAGTCCCAAAGAAATGCATCATGCCTTGTGAGCCACAACAAGAGAAAAGAAAACTTACAAAATTTTTAATTCTTTTCCTTAAAACTGAAAACTGAATTCATCAGTTTTTCTTATTCATTTCTTCTGTGGTCATCCACTTTGAATAAGGGATTTTAAGTTTCTTTGCTTTGTTGCCCATTTATCGATTAAGAAAAAAAATTAAATTCAAGAAGAGCTTCCAACAAAAATCGAGTAGTGTTTCAGATTTTGTAAATTAAATAAAAGAAATTTAGGTTTCTGGATGTAGAATTTTAGAGTGAAATTAACAGATTCAAGAGGAATGAAATTTGGATTTTTTTTCTTTTGGAAAAAAAAGATTTGGAGGCCGTTTTTACTGACAGATAAAATTGTTCTTCTTATTTACCAAAAAAAATTGGTTCTTCGTTGCCATTTCGATTACAATTTTTGGTTGTGTTAATAATCAAGTAAGAGGTACCTAAAAAAAGAATCAAGTACCGGTGCGATAACAGGGAAATTAGAAAAATGCAATTTAATGACTTGTTTATTTAATTAAATAATTAGTAATGATTTGTATTTATCTTTAAGGGCTTTATAAACTTAGAAAATTGCATAATAATGAGGTGTTAACATTTCCTTCACTGACAGTGTATAGGATTTGATGCACTGACAGTGCATCAAATATAAATCCATTAAGAAAGAGATTAAGAAATACTCAACTCAAATCCTAAGCCTTAGCTATCTTATCTAACAACTTTGTTCTAATTTAAAAGAAAATATTATTTATTTTGTAGAATAATTAAGTAGAGATAGAGGGATATGATTTATTATAACATTTATTGTGTGAAAGAATAATAAAGTAGAGATAGAGGGGATAGGATTTATTATAATATTTATTGTGTGAAAGGAAACGGATAATTACAAAAAAAGACTCAAGGGCAAGAACTGGCTAGAAACTAACCTAGGGTCTTCTTAGTAATTTGGCAAATGAGAAAAGACAGAAAAGGACAAAAAAAGTTCAAATGGAGCCTCCTCATCGACCCTGAAAACAGAAAATAAAAACTACTCATTAAAAGCAAAAACAACTCATTAAAAAGTATATATAATATTTTTTTAAAATATCATTTTTAAAGAAAAACTACCAATTTTAAACTACTCACTTTATGTGGGGAAAAAAAAACCATTCACACACACTGACGATGGTGAGGGTCGAAGAGACTAGCTAGCTAGTATTAATTTAAACTAGAAATAAACATTATTAATTATGTGTTCGAGAATTGGGAGTTTGAAACCGAAAATCTGCCTTCTGGGTTAGCATTAGAGAGAGAGAGAGAGAGAGAGAGAGAGAGAGAGAGTAAGTAA